>JAGVSP010001363.1:0-57625 GCA_022494985.1 Micrasema minimum | reverse complement strand
TTTCGTTTTCTTTTTGTGTGTATTTATTTCACGAAATAATTTAAATGATAACAATTAGGCAAAAATTTTATCGATAAAAAAAACAGCTTCTTAATAAGATTTTCTCGAAAACTATGGGTCAAATCAAAAAAACATATTCCACAAAATCGATGCACATCGTGTTATAATAAATTTTAATATAATTCAATAATATAATTTTATCGTTTCATATAAATACGAGTTATAACGATTCATGTACTTTGTGTTCAAATATTTTAATACTCTGACTTTTCTATATCTTCCGACGTAACCCACATTATGAACGTTTTGAAAAATGTTTCTTAAATGAATAATACAAAAGGTTACAACATAGTTTTTTGGGCCGCCTCCGTAACGTAATGGTTAAGACGCTGGACTCACGACACGGAGGTTCGGCGTTCGATTCCCAGTGAGAACACCAAAAATCTGCTCAACTATGGCTCTTATTAAGTACCTACGCACTTTATAAGGAAGAACGTCAATTGGGTTCTTTCGGATTTTCTATTATTATTTCAAAAAATTGATTGAAAAATAACAATATCAAGGGAATTTTTTTTTTTTTTTTAGCGCGGTTTGAAATAGCGCTTTTTCAAATCGCTCGCAAAATCCTCCATTTGGCGCGCATGGGGTGTGACGTCACATTAATATTGGCGCTGACTTTGTAATGAATTTCCCGCCTTTCATAAATGAACGGGTATGACGTCATTAGCCAATAACGGGCGTTAAAAGTCACTCGTAATTTCGTGTTTTTAAAACATAAATTTTTAAATGAAAACAACATTTTTGATCTTTGTGTTTTATATCGTTGGAATTGTAAAAATATACTTTAAATATTTATAACGTTTTCAAGGATATTCATGCTATCGGGAACAACCCAATTGTTACACTTCATGAAATATTCATTATAGAAATAACCTTTAATAAGTAAATTACTATCTTAGTTTCGAAAGCTGTCACTCGGCAGTTACATCCCTAGCTAACCCAAGTCACTCCAAATGTCAATTTGTTAATGCTTCAGTTTATTACTATTAACGCATTTCCTTCCCTTCTACAGTTTTTTTATAAATTTAAATGAGATACAGTGTGCGTATTATTTCATTAAAAATATTTTTTATTCATTAGACAGGGTGCGTTTTTCAAATTTGACTTATTTTTAAGGAAGGAAATCTATACAATCTTATATTTGCTTGTAAAAAGAACTCGTTTTCTTAATTTTTTCAACGGAAGAGATGCAATATTGTAAGCTCCCAAGATGTATGATTACAACTTTTTGCCGAATCACATCTGGCCATTGTTGTAATCCTTCTCATCTATACAAAATCAAAATTTTAAACTCCAAATACTGTGAGTGTGGGGGTGTTGGAGATTTAAATCATTTTTTTTATATGCCCTTTAATGTAAGGCAGAGAAAAATTAAATAGTGTTTTTATTTTATTCTTTAATACATCCCCTTTGCATTTATCTCTCATCTTATCGTGTACCAATAATTATTTAATAAGTTTAATTTTTAATTATCTGTATATAAATGACACCCTAATTTGATAAAAACCTAGCTTGTATTTAATAATAGGAATTAGTCATAAGTTTGGTATTACATGTAAAATATGGGTTATCAGGTTTTTGAAATGGGTTTTACTGATAATGCATGTTATGTGTATATTATTATTGTTTTGTTGATTTGATTTTTTTTAAATAAATAAATTGCTTATGTATATGATCTACTTTTGAACAATAATATGTATATGTATAATTACTTCTCTGACTATAATATATCTAATAATAGGTATTTCAATGTGTTTATATTTTACTCATTTAATTATTTACTATGGAAATTATTTAGATTGTATGTAGTAACTAACAAACTAACTAACCATCACGCCATTTCCCCATAGGGGTAAGCAAAGAGGATAGAACGCCATACCACTCTGTCCTGACAGACTTCCTTTGGTTCCTCTACATTCATACATCTTCTCATGCACACACGCCGATTATTCCGACTTTTCACATGTCCACTTTCAAGTACTTGTTGTACTTGGTCATGCCATGTCTTTCTCGGCCTTCCTTGGCTTCTACATCCAGGCACACTTGCATATAAACTTCTATTAGCCGTTCTTTCATCACTCATTCGCTCCACATGACTAAACCATCGTAAAAGCCCTTTCTTAATGTTGTCGATAATGCTTATCTCAGCCTTGCACTCTGCTATAATTTCGACATTTGTACACCTATCATACATAGTCTTACCACACATTCGTCTGAGAGATCGCATTTCAACAGCATTCAGTCTACTATCATCCTTCTTTTTTTGATTTCGTATATATGCTACGAATCGAGAATCATTCACCAGCGAGTTGAAATAATACGCAAACTGTATCTCATTTAAATATGAAATATTTTTATGGGAAAAACAACTTTGATTTAACGCCGTAATTATTACACCAAAAATGAAACATAATTTGACACTAGATTAATGGTGAGATTTACAACCCGACTAAGCATAAGCAAGCCTACAAGATATTTATTACAACACCCTAAACGCATTAATAAACAAATGCCTCTTGCTCCAACGAATCTGTATTTTTATCTTTAAACTTTTTCCATCTTTTCTTAAAGCCTTACACCTTTTCCAAATATATCTTCAACTACAACCTTTCCACGAAGTTGCAATATTTACTATCGTCATTGCTCCCCCTATTTCTCTATTATCTGACGACTTTACACACGAATTCATCCATTAACACATTATTTATACATTTCACTTTCACCATTTTTACCAGGTTAAAAAAAAACAGTTTTTATGGCAAGATTTTTTTTTTTTTTTAATTTATAAAAAATAACATTACATAGGAAAAAAAATATTGAGAATTCTTTTTCTTTTTCAATCTAATGCTCCCTAGGAGTTTTTACAATAAACTCATTTAGGGACAAATAAAAAACACATATTCATTTTATTCTAATACGCACTGACATCACTTAGATCACAAAATAAACATAATATATACAAAAAACAGAACCAATCCAATGAAAACATAAAACCTAAAGAAACAATAAAGTGAATTATAACAGTAACAGCAAAACCATATATTATATCGACACAAGTAGAAAAGGTATCATTCAAAATACTTATTAAAATAATATTTTTTCAAATCAGAGGTCCTATTTCGATAGTTAGATACAGGGATCTTAAACATGTCAGGTAACAAATGAAATTCGGAAAATGCTATGTATTTTAGGGATCTTGTACCGAATTTAGTTGTATTTGCAGGTTCTAAATGTATTTTGTTGCGTGAACGGGTGTTGTGCTGATGAACGTCTCTATTAAAAGTGGTCTCGATGTTTGTGTGCATTGAATCAAAAATTGTATGTAATATTGAATTAGTAATTTCGTATGTAGGAAGCATGTGAAAGGGCATGATTTTTGTCAAGATAAAAAGTAAAAAGTTGTCGTACATAAAATTTAACATTCACTTTAACTTTCTTACTTTTCTTGAAATATTAATATATAAGGTATACTACTACTATTACTTTCCTTTATCCGCACTCAATGGTGAATAGGGCACTGCATTAGTACACCAAGTGCAGTGGATCTTAAACATTTTATTACGTGAAGGTAAGATGGTCAGTTTCACGCTTCAGAACCAGTCCAAGTTATCACACATGAAATAATCATATGAAAATCGTATGTAAATAAATATTTCATGTATTCTCCTACCAGAATCGAACCCGCGACCTCATGTGCGGTAGCCAAATGCGCTACCATTATGTTAAAGGCTATGGAAATACATAGGATTTTAGACATTATGCGCCTACGTAAAATGTATAATTCTGCCTTGATGTCTTATATTTATGTAAGTAGGTAATAAATATCCTACCTTCGTGTAATAAAATGATAAAGACACACTGCTCTTGGTGTACCAATGCAGTGCCCTATGCACCATTGGTTGCGGATAAGGTAAAGTAGTAGATGCAGGCAATCAAATTTTGTAAAACCAACCCATCACTACACAAATTCAATATACCAACCATCTAAGAACGAAGCTTTGAAATTATTGTAAACAATAGGGTTCTTCCCGACAACACGAATATTCTTAAAAATGTTAAAAATATTTAAAGTATATTTTTACAATTCCAACGATATAAAACACAATGATCAAAAATGTTGTTTTCATTTATAAATTTATGTTTTAAAAACACGAAAATACGAATGATTTTAACGCCCGTTATTGGTTAATGACGTCATACCCGTCCACCATGAAAGGCGTGAAATTCATTACGAAATGAGCGCCCATTTTGTTGTGACGTCACACCGCATGCGCGCCAAATGAAGGATTTTGCGAGCGATTTGAAAAAGCGCTATTTCAAACCGCGCTAAAAAATTCATATGAAATCGTAAAAATTAAAAAAAATTCCCTTGATATTGTAATTTTTCAATAATGTTTTTTAAATAAAAAATAAAAAATCGCGAAGAACCCAAGTGTTTTTAAAAATAAATAAATAAGACAAAAGTAAGTTTCATTTCATAATTATGGAAAACTATAAAGTGAGTGCTACAAATATCGAGTTAAAAAGCTTTAAGCTTTATTTGTTCCTAACAAAAGCTAACAAATGATCCAATCGTTATTTCGTTAACTTTTCTAGCCTACATCCTTTCAAGTAAACTGTCTCCTTACGAATTTGTATGCAGGAGGCTGACAGCAAAAATTTCAAGCTATTGGGTGCAAAAATTATGGGGGTAGGTTGAATTCATGAAATTCGCTAAGAATGTGGAAAAAATTGTTACGGTTTCAGGAATCTTGCATGTATAACAGTTTTAAAATTTCACTTTTAGCGTTGAAACGTTTTACAAAAATAAACCTATATGGAAATTATTCTACAACGATTTAATATTGAAATTGAATTTGGAACTGTATAGGTTGGCAAAATGCCAAATATTAGAAGTTGTTCACGTTTATTATTTTACAAAATCTCAAGTGTCCTTGAAAATACAAATTAATCCCATTCCCCGCTGTCATATTTGGGTGTATTAATATTGTAAATAATGCAATGTTATTTTTAAGCTTTATCTTACCACCCAATACTCGGTACAATAAATTATTATTACTAAAATAACTGAGGGTTGATTGGAAGATATTGCTTAAAAGCAATAAGCCCGTTCTTGTACACTTGCTATGTAAATGTTCATAAAGTTTCAAATAAAAAAAAATTACCAACTAATCTATAGATAATGGGAAAAAGTTTTAAAGTAATATTTTGTTGCTTAACAATTATTTACAACCTTTTTAACACACGTAAAAACATTTACACAATATTTATATTTCATTAAAATTTATATTTAAGCCCAAATAATTTTTGGGTATGAGTCGGGTTGTCATCCGTGGTAGCTACGCAGAATTTTAGTCTAATGATCATCGAATCGAACTACAATACTCCACCGGGACTTGATTCTTTTAACATAAGCTCTTTTTCTTCTTCTTTCCTTTTCCCAAATCAGTATTTTATGGTACTTAAGGCACTGCATTAGTAGGTATACCAAGTGCAGTGCTTCTTGATAATTTGTTTAAGATATTTTACGTCAGTAAAAAAACAACGGAGGCAGTTTTTTGGATTCCATATGCTCCACATAGGGATCACACCATGATGATGATGATGATGAAAAAAAAACAACTCATTTCAACGACAAAAAAATTGTTAAGTAACAAAATTTTTATGTTGTGTTATTTTATGTTTTTTTTGTGAATGTAGGCATTACAATTTTTTTTTTAATTCTCTAGAGGCATCAGTTTACAAAAAAATATATAATCAGAAAAAAGCAAAAATATACTTTATTCTTCTAAAAGTCAGTTCACAGTAATTTAAGTTACCTTTTAAATTCAATTCATACATTGTTTAATTGAAAGTTTCCTTATTTAATCACACTATTTTAAACTCTCATTATCACAATTAATCCACTGAACCCAACTAAACAAAATGTACACAACACTTAATATTTCAGAATGCGCGGCTGAAATTTTCAGCACTTTTCAGTTTACGTGATCTCGCGAGGGTTGCTATGACAACTGAGACGACACGACCTACTCGCACGGAGGCTGGAGCGGCACTGAACGTAGAGTAAAGCCTTCACAAAAGCCTACCTAGAGCCTTTGGGGCGTGCATACTAAATGCGGACTTTTTTCATCGCCGTCAAAAATGTTTCGAATAATATTTTCCCCCATTTTTTGCTGTCATAATTACGCATTTTTAAAGTGTTTAATTAAAAATGTGGGAAAAATGCTTAATCATGAGAGAAACATTTTTTCTGAATTTTTAAAAATAAACATGGATGTTAAATTTAAGGAGATAAAATTTGTATAATTTATTACACGTGTTCAATTCTTTTTTGCGAATAAACTTAATTAACAACATTTTGAATTTGAATAGAATAATACAGACATTTTCAAGCGTTTATTTGATATAGGGCTTATGACCCCGATTTTTACGCCCGTCGCGCGTCATGGATTGTGTGTAATATTTGAATTTAACCTGATCACCTCGATTTCTAAATTAATATGGTGTTATGAGAATACAAAAAATCATTTTGTTATCTAATCGGAAATCGAAAACTAGGAACCTCCGTATTTCGTGATTGTTACAGCGTTCTCGAACCGTTTTAAAACACGGTCATTTTCATCTCTTGATATTTAATTTTTTTAGCAGTAGAATAATTTTTAAAATATAGAAACCTGTATAAAAAATTTCGTTTCAAAGAGACAACACGTAAAATAATATATTAAATAAATAAAATAAATAAAAAAATTTTAGAATATTTCAAATACTTTACAATAAAAAAAATTCATCTAAGTTATGGTTGCGGCTACTCCGAAATTTATGTTTTCTAAACGGAATTTCCCCTACCAGAAAACTCTTACCTAGAAAACCTTGTTGATAAAACTTACAAGAAAGGGTATGTTCTTCGGTAGTTAGAAGGAAAGTCTTATTTAGCGCTAAAGTAAAAAGATTCCACCAAAAGGGTGTTTTTAGTGGAAAACTTCACATCGGATTATTTTAGCCGTTCTTTCATTTCATTCGCTCTACATTTCAAAGAGCCTACTAATAGTCGATGATGCTTTTCTGGCCGCTTTAGTGCAACTTGTTCCCTACACTAAAAAAAAAAGTGTAATAAAAAATCTTCTCTTCTTAGAATATTCATTCACCAGTTTATTCACATTCAACAGTGTGGAAGCTGTTCTGGAGATCGGATCGTTTACAACAGTTAAAACAAAATTCCCGCCTTTTTTAACAGATGCCTACATCACACCTGTTCTCCTCTACGGATGCGAATCAAATGGCACCTAACCAGGGCCCAAAATAGCAGACCAGGAGTTTTGAGAATAGGTATCTTAGAAAGAATATTAGGTTCACGTGTGCATGTGGTTTGACTTTGAAAGGAAATTCACAGAGGTATGGCGACGGACGCAGCAACCCATGCAACTATTGGTTACTCTAACAACGTTTCAGCTGGCTAGGCCTATATACTAAGTAATGACCTCCCGAGAGCCCTTAATACTATTCGCCTTGCGATATTAGTGATATCTCAACAGGACAGAGAAAACTATGAAACGAATGTGGGTTATCAAGGCGTTTACAGGCTTATTCACCCCTGTCATTGGCTGGGTTAAGTGGTCATGATGTATTCGACACATTCCCATTCCGCGGCCTCTTGCTGACAACCATGTAGTGGACAAATTTTTGAAATTGTATAATATGTTTGAGTTTGTACGAAGAATCCAACGCGAGTTGGTGTTGAATACGACCTACTGTGTAATCATTTAAATTTGTCCATGTAAAAGACCCTATGGGGCGTAAAACAATAAAATAAATAAATATATATCTTATTTATAACGTAGGTAAGGTAACATAAACAACTGATATACTTACTAACAGTATCACCGATTACTTTAGGAGGTAGTTTGGCTCTTTTATATGTATCTACACTATAATAATTGATATTAGCCCATATGTAATATAAGACACATAAATATGTCTACTGTTTTAATTAGCATCAAGATTCTTTAAAAATGTATTGTCAATATCTCAAATCAATTTTATAGTATATGTAGAAATATTAGCTATCGCTCCAGTGTATTAACAATCAGAAGAGCATGCATATCATCCCTGATACGTTATTTTTCGATGCATTGCAGATTGATACATTATAATTAATATAGCATATTTAAATTTCAACCACCGAATTACAATGCAGACCAAACATTATAAGGCAAACGATTAAGCCGAACGTGGTTAGGTCAGCATCGATATAAAACGATAAAAAGAATAACGATTAAACCTTTTAAGCGTGAAAGTTACTGAACGAGTAACGTAGAACATATATAATAAAAAATATTACTCCGCTATTTTCTATTAACACCTCAACAGTGAATTACAAAAAAAATATTATATAATAATTTTATGGAATTTACTGAGTTAATAAATATAAAAAGGGTGGATCCGTATAAACAACACTAAAAAGCAAAATTTGGATTAAAGAAGGGGTGTAACGGATAATTTGATATGATTTATTATAGGATAGTCTTAAATATAACAATAATTTCCACCTTGGTTTTATTCACTTTTACAGGTTAGGAGAAAATATGTTGAGTACATACAATTAATCACAGAAGCACCAAAGGACAATAAGGTGCCTTCAAACTAATACAATACATAGTATTAAATAGCGACTCTTTACTAAACAACATTTTGAATGTGCAGCAAATACATGTAGCACAACTTAACTCAATGCCGGGCTGATATCACTATTATGATATCCCATACAGGTTGACAAGGTCAGGCGTCTTCTAGTAAGTAATTAATTACGAACCCAGCCTAGATGCCAGGTCACCAGCAAAGTAAACGCTTTAGATACCCAAAATGTGCTTAACAATTCTTGTCTCTGGTAGATGTCACCAGCATAGAAATATTCACTGTAATGTGTTGACTGAAGACGAGTCAATATGTAAAGTTTCAAACAATTTATAATCATAATTGTATACATCAAGTGGTCACTTAGGATCCCGCCAATGACAATGGTCATAAGCCCTGTGAAACGCCTAGACAATCCACAATTGTTTCCAGAGTTACTCCGTCTCAGATGAGGATAACAATACTAAGTGCGATTTTTTCAAAGGCCGAGTTAATAAACAGGTAATCCAACAGCCCTAATAAATTGGCATAGATATTGTTTGGTCAGCTAAATGATTTTGAGTACTAGAAAGAAAGCTTACCTGGATATTCATGGACATTCATTTTACCTACATAATGCACAAAAATGATAATTGTTAGAAACAAAAATACAAAATAGGTAACGTTATTTACCTGGAGAAAGTATTATGTACACAGAGTATATATTGTTATTAATTTAGAAAAAATAGTGAAAGCTTCAAAGATCACGGAAAATAGTTTGAAAAATATCAAAAAAATTTAATTTCCTTAGAATGTTTTCCTTTGATGTATAACATATTTAGCAATATAGTAGTCAAACTTTATGAACGTACAACGACCAATAAAAAATTAATCTGATGTGAGATATCATATCTAAATCGTAGCGTAATGGTGCAAACCCAACCCTGTGTGACTACCAATTGAAATACAATATTGAAATGATTGATTCGAATCCTTTATCCTTAAAAAAAAGCAAAAAAGTGCATCGACGCAAGTTATCACGAAGAATATCAAATTATGAATGCTTTTACGGTTCCGATTACACTGTAATCGACCTCCAGTTTTTTAATTAAGTGGTTATTTAAAAATAGAATAGAAAAATCTATAATTACTCTAATAAGTGGGCAATTTATTTTTCATATTCTTATAACCTTTTTTAAACTAGGTTAATGTTCTGTGATAGATAATGGCATAGATGTAACCTCTCAAATAAATCTAAAATTGCGTGTCCACTAAATTCTCATACATGTTACTATTTCAATTTATTTTATGTTGAACTCACCACTACTGGGAATAACCTATAAGACGATATTTGGTTCATACTTAAGGTTTCACTGCAACATAAGCTCCGATTCCACTTTCTTCAATTGTTGGCAATCACTAAAAAAACGTTTGTTTAGTTTTGCAATTCTGCCGTTTTCTGTATTGGACACTGCCGTTTTTTTGTTTCAACAACAAAACTTTAAATCTAAAACTAAATGTATTAATGCCGTTTTTTTTTGACAAACCAAATAATTCTATGGGAGAAAATGACGAGTAATGTTTACCAAAATCAACACTATGGCATATTGCGGAATACTCATTATCGACTGCAAGGTATACATTACCACCTTTGTTTCTATACCAAAATTTTAATATTTGTGATAGTTATAATAAAATACATAATTTTCAACGTTCTGAAAGTAATAGGTATCAGTATTCTCGCAGTAACCGCCACCTATAATAATTAAATGTGTATTGGTGGCTTTATTGACTTGAAGTTCTTTCTATTGTATTTTTAACTACTCTGAGTTTTTATATTCGGGTCTATGCAGTAAATTACTAACTGAATTTTATCCGGAAAGCATTGTTTTCAATATAGAGAAACCTGTGACCAAAAATCCAACAACATAAAGAAGATTCTAAATCGTATAGTTGGAAAAAGAAAAGAAGTAACTAGAAGACGACGCTTTATACAGTGCAGAGGAAAATGTTACCCAAGTGGACATGATATCTACCATGTCGCTTGGTATCATTTTGTCCCTCGCACAACATTATATTCGCTCGTATCTTCTCCTTTCACCGATCCTGCCGTCGATACAAATACATAAATGCCTCAGAGTATTGACGAAAAGTGGAAGATTAGTAGGCTCCGAAAGGACTTACATGATATCGTTTGGTTAAGATGATCGGCTTTTGCCTACTCGTAATTTACATTTACCTACGTTTATTTTTATAATTTTTAAAAATTGATAAATACAAAATCCATTGTATCGACCACGTTATCAATATTTAATCCGGGTCTAAGCAATAAAGAAACAATACCAATATACGTATGAAATCGTCGGTAATATTAAAATCCAGATCACAGTCATTATTGATAACATATTTAAGTGACGAAATCTCAACTCTTTTCTGACTGAACCGCCATATAGTGTTTGTGGTAGATTTTAATTGTAATATTGCTTCTACGTAAGCACAATTAATTATTAATCCTTTTCGCCTGAAAAGGGATAGAAAAAGTAGGTGCCAAATCGAAATACGCCACGATCCCCGAAGAAGTAAATATTTTTAATAGTTTTGAAAAAAGTCTATCCGGCATACGATATATAACCTATTATGCTCACATTCACGCATACTTTTTAACATGCACTTTGAACGTCGTTATCCATTTGTTGTAAGTATGATGTAAACAGCGACGATATTAGTCATAAGTAAGTTAACGAAAGTACAAACCAAATGTTCAAACTGCCCGAAATACTATTGGTATTAATAAGTCGTGTACGGCGTTGGACTGCCAAAATAGCATGTGGGTCGCGGGTATCGACTATCAACAGGTCACAGTACAGTTAATTTTAGGTACCTAATGCATGTGGTTATTTAACTTCTGAAAATATTTCATACATGTGAAAAACTCGCATCATAGATTTTTTTAGCCGTTCTTTCATTATCCACTCGCTCTACAGGACCAAACCGCAGTAAGAGACCTTTCTTAATTTTGTCGATAATGTCTCAGCCTTACATTCTGCTCTAATTTCGACATTAGTGCACCTATCATACATACTTTTACTACACATTTGCCCGAGAGATCGCATTTCAACATTATATTGCGAATAATATATTTATAATAAATTTAATATTTATAATTAATTTCATACAAAACATTTCGAAAATGGTATCTTATATAAGGGAATCATGTATTTTAATGAATTGCCCAATGAACTAAAAATTATTAATGTCTTTGAGAAATTTAAACTTAAACTAAAAAAACACATTTATTTTAAACACCTTTAATAACTATTTTTTGCTTACTTAATTGTTTATTTTGCATATCTTGAAACTAGGTTTAATTTTTAATTTACCTTAATACGATTACTACTTATATTTATACTACTTATATTTTACCTTGTTGTACTACTTATATTTACTACTTACTACTATACCTTATACTACCTATATTTACCTTACTATGATTACTACTTATATTATGTATATTTTAGCGTAACCTCCCTCACCAAGCACAAGAGCTTGTATTTTTTTATTGAGAGGTATAGCGTTATGGTTATATTGTATAATTATAGTGATATTAAGCTTTGTAAATTTGGTTCGATAATTTTACTAATTTAATAAACATTAAATAAAAAATAAAAAATATCGCATTTATTGAATATAATATATGGATTCAATATTTTGGCCAAGTAGTGCACTCATATTTTTTACGCATGGTTCTTTTCGCTGTTAGCTTGAATTTTCCCTTGCCCTGTCGGCAATTCCTTTTGTGGGAAATTCCTTCAAAGTAAACACGAGACGCCAGTTTACCCCAAAATAGGTTTCACCTTTCTTATTCCTTTTTCTTCTTCTTTGAAGGAATAAAGAGACTCCTACTTACGTCCTGTAAAAATATATTAAAATTTCATTCCTGAAATTGATAAGTAAATAAACATGATTTTAATCAATTTTTTCTATCGCACTTCCAAAAGAAAATCAAACGAACTATTACATAATAATATACTTATCTAGTTCGTTAATTATATTAAATTCGCAAAATTCTCTGATGCACCGAGCAGTAAAGTGTATGAAGGAATTCCAGAAGATATATAAAAAAAGAAGAAAATGTATTTTGATTTTAAGTCTAGATAAAGAAAATATGTTTAAATTAAATATTAGATAATTATGTTTGAGGTTTTGCTATTTGTACAAACTAATAAAGTGTTAATATTAGGACATACGTAAAAAATTAGGTATGTACTATTTTTAAGAATAATAGATAAATATAAGTGGGTATTTGAACCATTTTGAACTGTCAATCTGTAGACTCAAGAACCGCAACGCTACCACTAAGCCACCACCCGATCAAAATACAATTGTGTTTATTAAGATAATATATTTTATTTACTGTGATTGCGTACAATTTTTTTAAAGAATCCCTGCATTTGGAGTACTAATGCAGTGCCATATTGCAACACACTAAGCAGTAGTAATATTCAATATCAATAAATAAATATACTTTTCAAAGTAGATAGGTCTAAGAAGAGTATTTCATATCAACTACACAAACGTATAATTAGGTGAATCAAATCATTTCCAGAAATGACTAAATAATAACTTATAAGCAAACTTTCAGATTTTCAGACATATTAACAGAATTTGTTTGGGGGGGCTATAATTTTGAACTTATTGAACGGGTGGTGGCCAGTGGGTTGGCGTCGCGGTCTCCTGAGTCCAGAGATCGTCGGTTCGAATCCCACGTCGACCGACTCGATTCCTATTTTCAAGCACAAGCCGCTTAGGCTTTATTAGAAAATAGTATTTACAAATTGAAATATGTGCAAATATCATAAGATTGCATAGATTTATATTATTATAATTGAAAAAAAAAAAAAAAACCTGTAAGGTTGAATTCCCGCTAAACTGCTAAACAGTTTTAAAGCAGTTTTAATTTCGTTTCATAAAAGAATCTTTGAAGGGTGAGGGCGTAAATTATTTTCATTTATTTATTTCGGTTTAAAAAAACCATGGTGTTTCGTATTCTATTGCTATAGAAATCATTTGAAGGCACGTTTTGCTCCGTCACCGAGTAAAATTGAACCTTCTCAAGTCTATAGGGAAGGCGTCACCCCCATAAAACTCCTGCTACCCCCTGTACAAATCTTTTTTATACCTGGAGCTATTTAGACTCTAGCAATACCCGTTTTTCTCTTAAATGCTCTAGTTTCTTTGTAACGTTGAATTTTAAATGAATAATTAATGTGTATTTATGATAGAAAAATCTCAACAGAGACATGTATATTCTTTTTATAGTGGTAACGCATTTGCAGAGGTTAAGAACTGTCATTATTATTATTATTACTATTATTATTAGGATAATTTATTAAGCGCCTTTTTGTGAGAGATCACCTCAAGGGCGCTGTACATTCGATATTCTTAATTAATTACATTCCCAATTTATGAATGAAGGATCTGAGACAACGATTATTTCAGAAACTATATTAAATATTTACGTAGGCGAAGTACTGAACTCCAATTCGTCTTGCAGCTACAAAGCGCATGGACGTTTAGAACTCAGCTTCACTCACGTACAAATTAAATTAAAACTATTTTACTAAAAAACGCGATACAAGTGACATACTAATTCTACTGATAGCAGATAGAGTCTAGAATCCAGGTCGTCTTGCAGCCACAGAGCGCATGGACTATTGGAAAGCCAGCTTTCATCATTAATTGGGGTTAATGATTTTACGAAAAGGTTTAGTAGTTTTAAAAAATTGGGGCAGGATTACAATACATATTTTTAAAGAAAATTAAAATACTATTTACTAAAGATGGCTTGAATTTACCGAGAGAAACTCAATTACAATTTGTCTTGCAGCTACCAAGCGCATGGACAATTAGAGTAATAATCATCAGCTGACTTATATAAAAGTGATCCCTGTTCGATTGACTGTCCATAGTTTTTTTGTTTTTTTTTTTTTTTTAGTTTTTATTATAATTTTATAATAGTTATTATTATAATTTTATTTTATTGTTTTTCTTTTGCTTTATCTTAAAATCATATTATGTATGCCTGTATTATTATGTTAAATTATGTATGTACATGCGTCGCTTTGGTACTGATACTTACATTTGTTTTGTAAAAGCCCCATGGGCGTGAATAAATAAATAAATAAACTCTCTTTGTAGTTAATATTAACCCATAGAAAAAAATACATTGAAATGTATACGTGTCATTTACTGTATGAGGGTGTTTATGTCGGGGGATTGGGGGTTAAGTAAGAAATGGGCGGGAAAATAGCCTCCGAGGTCCGACAGCAAAATGGCGTTCGCTCTTCGCGCCTTACAAAAGACACGCCATCAATAATGTATGGCCGAGTTGAGAGGAAAGCGCCGAACCAAAATAACAATTTTTCATCTTACGCTAAAAGTACAGGCTCATACTGGTGTCTGGGCGATTTTCAACAGAGATGTTTGGAGGAGAATGTGGGATATAGAAGACAATATAATATTTTGTTGATTGATTCGGCATTCACTTTGTAACACTTCATAATGAATTATGATTAAATAAAACGATGTTATGTGTTACCTACTATTGGTATAGAAATAGAATTTACCTACACTACCTGGTTTCGGGAGTAAAGTTCTCCCATCGACTGGTGAAAAGACACTAAATTAGAATACAGATCTTATACAGAAAAAATGAAATTGCAATACTTAAGAATCTCTACCCCTACCCTTACCTTCCTTCAAGACCCCAGTACATCAACTGCCACCACTTAGCAAGCAATTAATTATCTTTTTTTTTAAATACCTTAGTATTTTACCATCACCACTGTTCCAACATTATTTTTTTTCACTTTTTTTGTATTACTTCTATGTATCAATATTTATGTTACCCTTGTGTCTAGATATTGCAATTTCATTTTTCTGTATTTTTCTGTATAAGATCTGTATTCTCCAGGTGATGGGAGAACTTTACTCCCGAAACCAGGTAGTGAAGGTAAATTCTGTTTCTATAGAATAAACCAATAGTAACACATAACATCGTTTTATTTAAGCATAATTCATTGATGATATATTACTTGATGTTTAATTTCTTAAAATACCACAATTGCATTGTGTTAAAATTAAAATGTACTCATTAAATTTTAACATAAGAAGATTCTAATGTATATAATATGTTTATATTTCTTCATAAACGGTCTTTCCCATCTTATAATTATTCTATACAGCCTTAAATAAAACTGAATATTGGTAAATACTTTTTTTCTCAGTGGCAAATATATTTTTTGTCTAATGTTGGTACTGTGATGCCTTGTAAAATAGGCAAGCATGGTTAAGGCTCTCGGGAGGCATACGTACCATACGAGTATGCCGAAACGCCTTCGCCGGATGACAGTAGATACCAAGGGTTGCTGTGTCCACTGCCTCACCTCTGTGTTCCTTACTTCTCTCGGCGTCCTGTTGACATTTCTTCGGCAGTTTGCGTCAGAGCTGCGGGACGTGGACTTGACTTGGGAGGATGCACGGGAACTGGCGGCCGAACGCTTGGCCTGAAGGCAGTTTGTGGAATGGTATGATGATGATGATGATGATGACGTTGGTATTGTGTCTATTTTTGGTTGAAATTTTTTTATAATTCTTAATTTTTGCTTGAGTTGACTATTTTGAAAACAAATAACAGTTTATTGTAAAATACTCCTTGTTTACTAGACATTATTTATTATTATTTTAACGCTTTACTCATAGTGTATGTTGAGATATAAATAACTATTGTGATTCAATGCAAGTCCATCATGGTTAATATCCAGATATTTTTGCAAGTATTTATTCACATTAAAATTTTATTTAATTTACCTGGTAAAAGTTATAAGCGTGGAAAATTAAACAGTCATCTTCAGGCGTTTCCTAGTTGGATATACGACTATAATTCGGTAAGAATCTCACAATCCTAAAATATTTAAACTATTTGATAAAAATACTGGATACTTTTGAAAAGCTAGCAATAAAAAGATAATAATAATAAAAATAAACATTTATTCCAAACCTACATAGAGATAGATTCACATTAAAAGAAAATAATAACAAAATAAAATTTACATGTACATTATTTCAGACATAATGTGATCATAAAAATTAAACTAATAAAAAAAAGTTTAATTTAAAAATATAAAAAAAGGCATAAAACCTGAATTTATCGCTTCACGGAATTGTTGCCTAATTCCTTACATCTATAAATTTTCGAAAATCTGTAACCGTAGGCCAGTAACTTTTGACATATAAGCTGAGATAGGTTTTTTTTTTAAATTTAGTCCGCCTCGTAGCATAGTGGTAGTGAATTTGGCTACCGCGCATGAGGTCGCGGGTTCGATTCCCGTAGGGGGTCACCATGAAATGTTTATTTTTTTTATTAATATTTCATGTGTGATACCTTGGACTGGTACTGAAGCGTATGACTGATCAGCTTACCTTGTAATAAAATGATTAACATAAACTGCACTTGGTGCACCGATGCAGTGCCCTATGCACCATTGGGTGCGGATAAGGGAAATGTGGTAGTAGTAATATATGTTGTATTGTAAATCTTAAAATAAAAAAAAAACAAGAAAACTTTAAATGAAATGTTGCAAAACCCCGATGCGGTCCTGTAAGTGCCAATCCTAAAGGGTGTGAAGCTTCTCAGGTTGTGAATAAAACATCCACTTAGGTATTTACAACAAGTGTACCAACCTACCGGCCCTGTTTTATCGTAATCCTAGTACCTACAAACATAACAATGTAATATCGAGTGCAAATAGGTAAAACCCTTAAAGCAACAAAATGTTCATTTCTCAGGAGACGAGAAAAACTATGAACATTGTTCCCACTTAAAAAACTGATGACATTTAAGGTATAAAATAATATAAAATCTCATTGGAAAATTAAATTCTATTCCCAGTATTATTATTATTCTTCTTCTTCTTTCGCCACGTTCGCTCCTATGTGGAGCATGTGGACATCACTAGATTCGGTGTAACTTAACAACTTGCCGTGATTTTTATGAGGACTAGTCTATTGCTAAATCCATAGATATGACAAGATGTAGAAAAAGAGTCGAAGAGAGAAATTTATACAGTAGGTTAAGATAGGTTGGGTTTAATAAAATAATTTTAATCAAATGGCTATTTAAAAGCAATATCCTTTATAATAGGTTATGAAATTAATACAGTAGGTTATTGAAATAATTTAAAATCAAATAGATTTTTAAAAGCGAAATTTGACAATACATAATGAAGGCGTAACCCAATGAAGGCGTATCAACTAATCACAGCTTAGCCAGCTTTTGCACTTTACTCTACAAACCAGAGAGTAAAAATGTTTTGAAATTTTGACAGCCTGCACGGCAAGTTGTCAAGTTACCCCCTAGATTCCTCCAGGAGACCCTGTCACCAGCCTGCTCTCTCGCCCCCTCCCGCGTCAGGCCCGCATCCATCAGCTCCGCCGAATACATCCGTAGGACGGTCATCGACGGTCTGCCAGGACGGCGGGAACCTGCAGGCGTAAAGAAAAGGCAGCTCGGGTTCAGGCTCTCCCGAGGCATCCCGATATTTGGAGATATTAATAAAAATTCAATAAAAATCTTGGATACGCACATCACAGTATGCAAAGCGCACTTTATACGGGTCAGTAAACTGCGCAGTTTCTTGTTTGGAAAACTGTACAGTTTCTTGTACCGTTTTCTGAGCAATAAATACTGTGCCTTGTGAATTTTACCTTTACACGGCACAGTTTAAACTGTCCGTAGGCATGCGCAGAACGCGACAGTCGGACATTAAAATTTCAGTGTTGCCGTAATAATAATGTGGCGGGCAACAATGACGTCAGGCGCCGACAGCCGCCGACGACCGCCGACAATGACGCGACGAGGGAAGACGAACACGTACGAAGGCGTACGAACTTACGACGAGAATCCTTTCGGCTCGCCTCGTGATCGCACACGTCTCTAAGGCACATTATTCCCGCCAACTTTCGAAAATTTAAAATCATTGTTTTACTAGCCATTCTTCAACATTCTTTTTCATTCATTTAAGTGTTAGCATAGTACCTGTTTTACTCTCTCTCTTTCTGTGCGTCCACATAAATCTGTACTACTTAATTGGCCACCAACTAGGTGACACCAAAATAATCTCTGTCGTCGCCTATATTATCAGGTTTTTGCAGTTTTACCTATTTATCTTTTACAAAACTGAAAATACAAAACAGCCAACAAAAAATATTTTACCTGTTATACTGTTTTACAAGGTTGTGCGCAAAGAGCCATTTTTAAGTTACCACGAAAACTCAAATTTGAAAAGAATGTTGCTGCAAGGGTTAGACCAACTTACAGTCGATACCTATGTTGTATTATGTAGGTGCCAGTACAAACAAAATCATAATATATTATGTAAGTGCGTATCTAGTGAGTCGGGGCACGCACAGACTCCATGCGAAAATAAAGTGATGAATGGTCAAACATAATACCGGCCGTTTATCTCTTCTTATATGTTTATGTACCTTTTAGAATTCGCTTACACGTCTTATTTTGTTTATTTTATTTTAATATGTAGAAGCTACAAGCTATTTTTTCTGGTTTCCTTCTTTCTACTTAATACATTTTTTTATTATGTTTGGTTGAGCTGTTAGGTACATGATTTATTTTTGTTGGCCATGAATCTAATAATTTATCCAGTTTTCAAATATTATTTTTACTTTATTCATCTACGAATGAAACGATGATTTAAAATGCTAAACATTTTTACGTTTTTACTTTAACAAATCAAGAGAATGATAGAAAAAAAACACAATTGGGTTCTTTCCGATTTTCTATTTTTTTATTTGAAAAAATTGATTGAAAAATAACAATATCAAGGGGTTTTTTTTTTTTTTTTTTTTTTACGATGTCATATATGAATTTTCTAGCGCCTCGCGAAATCCTCCATTTGGCGCGCATGCGGTGCGACGTCACATCAATATGAGCGCTCACTTCGTAATGAATTTCCCGCCTTTCATAATGGACGGGTATGACGTCATTAGCCAATAACGGGTGTTAAAAGTCACTCGTAATTTCGTGTTTTTAAAACATAAAACTTTATAAATGAAAACAACATTTTTGATCATTGTGTTTTATATCGTTGGAATTGTAAAAATGTACTTTAAATATTTATAACGCTTTCAAGGATATTCATGCCATCGGGAACAACCCTATTTAACACACTTGAAAAATAAATAACCGTTCGCTCCAGGATTTGAACCTGGGTCTTTCTGATCACCAGTCAGCTTCTCTAACCACTGAGCTAAACGATCGGATACATATATCGAGATTTTAACGAAATGCCTATCGCAATTATGACCACTAACGCCTCTCAGTCAACTAAAATAAATCAACCAACTTTTTGTCATCGGAGACCAACGGAAATTGAAAGCTTTTCATAAATCGACTGTAGATGGCGGCATAGTCGCAACGGTAAAATCAGACCGTACTGATACATTTAATAAATAAACGCCGCCGTATTGCGAAACTGAACTAAACTGAACTTAATTAACAACATTTTGAACGCACACAAAAAATTGTAGAAAAATTACTGGATTATACCCATGTTGGGCTGAATTTAGATATTATTGTATAATCCAGTAATTTGTCTATAAGTATTTGTATACGTTCAAAATGTTGTTAAAAATATTAACTGGTTAAAATAAAAAGCAAAAGCAAAAATTGGAGAGACATCTTCAGGCGTCTTCTAGTAAGTAATAAAGCTCGGAGAGAGCCTTACCTACACCAATGAAGAAGATTGCCCGAAAAATGCCAAACATTCTTCTCAATCTTCTCATCAACAGATGTCAATAGAGAAAAGAAAAAAAAAAACTGTCGATAAACCAACTCAAATGTGGATTCTACTCGACATATATATAGTAGTTTCAAAAATTTGTCAAATATGGTTGTCAGATGATGGGCGGAATGGGGAATGTTGTAATACATCAAGTGGCCACTTAACCCAGCTAATGACAGGTCATAAGTCCTGTAAACGCCTAGATAACCCACATTCGTTTCCAGAGTTTCTCTGTCTCTGTTGAGATATCAATAATATCTGAACCGAACTTGTTTAATTTATTAATTAGTCCAAAAATGCATTATTCACATTAAATTTTCTAATAGTCTGGGTTTTGTTTTATAGTTTAATTCGTGATTTTTGACGTGATAACGTCTAATAAATCGATGAACGCCGGCTGCACACGCGAAAAAGCATGACTCATTGTCACGTTCCGTTTGAGCCGAGTGTGCAAGCGAGAGCGCGGAACAATCGATAGAGAGGCACGATCGGCCTAAGCGTTCGGTTTGTGACGCATCATATATCATCATATGTATATAAGTTGAAAATAAATTTTTAACAGCAAATTGTTACTTGTAATTAATTTGTATAATTTAAGCAAACAAATATTTGAATGAGGAAATCCACTGCTACCCGGAATTGAATTTTAAAAATGCTTTCGTGTAGACGCGAATATTTAAAAATTTTGAAGTGGAATGAAATATCCCAAAAACGCACGCAAAAATTAATAAAAAATGTTGAAAATAGCATTCATTTCAAAATCTCTTAAACAATGACGTCACTCCTTGTATCTAAGTGTAGTGTTTCCGGTTTCCGTTTTTAAGCCCCCGTAGCCGCGTTCCATGGCATTTTAATATGGAATACAATCTACATACAAGCTTCTATTGCAAAAAAGATGGCCGCCATTCAGTCTACCTAGAACAGCTGTTAACAGTATATGACAGTTGAGTCGACAGTATATTTTATCTGTGCTTCCCGCGTCAGTTTGCATAGATTTTTGACAGTTTTGTTACTGGCTGGAGAAATACCATGGCCTTAAACAACCCGTTTTATGACGTCACTCCTGCAAAAATGACGCAGTTAGTACATAGTTGGTATTAAGCGCGGTATTTGAAATGTGCAACTTTAAAAAAAATCGTATCTTCATCAATAACTTATAAAAAAATATTAAATATATTTTTTTTGTTTAGTTTAATAGTAAGTTTATAGAAAAAAATTACTTGAGAAAACAGTGGATTCCCTCATTAACGAGTGCAAAAAATGTTAATTTATGGAAAAAAATTGTAACTTACAATTAACTCCTGCTTTGTATTATACAAAATAATGATAATTCAGTAATAATAATTCAATTCAATGTTTTCTTATGACGTTATCACGTAAAATTATCGTCCGTAAACCGTTTTTTTTTTAAATTTAAACAAATTCAATACATGATTATAACGAAATATAAAAATCGATCATCAATGCTGTTTTGCCTAACAAGATTTTAAAAACCATAAATTCCAAAGTATACCTAAAGGAAAATAATATGTTAGACATCGGCACAATGTATCAAGGGAGTGCTCTATAATCTTCTCAGTGCACGCAATTCACATAAAATATATTATTTCCTTGGTTTTATATCGGCACAAATTGGGGCATTTCCCGAGAACGTGGTGGAAGGATTACTGTTTTACCGACGCGACGCTGACGCCAGGTTCCTTGATGTTTAACGTATCATAAAAAATGCACTATTTACTTTTAATTAATTTTATTGATTTGATTTAAGATGCCCTGACTCGACACGTATTATCTAGTGAGTAGGGGCCAGATCATTGTCGTGAGTCGCTACTAAGTGAGTTGCCATCTATCTGTATAATTAATTGTGATTTTAAACTAAAATACAGGGTATAACAAAACTCGATCTACAAGCGGGAAACCAGTGAATCTACATCATATTTGAAGTTGATTTTGTATAGTAATTTTTTTTTATTTGACCCTTAGTTTTCGAGAAAATTGAGTACGAAGTTGAATTTTTTTTCGAATTTTTTTGCAAATTGTTATCAAATATCATGTATTTACTCAAATCAATAAAATTCATAAAGAAAACTAAAAATTTAAAAATCACGTTTTAATAAGAATTTGAGCAACTTTACTTAATCTGCCATACTTATGAAAAATTTTGTTAAGATTAAAAAGTCATATTACACAATCGTCTCCAAATACCGCTTGAAAAAATTCCCGCTTGTACATCGAGTTTTGTTACACCTTGTATATGTGAAATGAAAATAAATAAATAAAAAAATAGTTATTTCATTTCCCGTCAATAGCAAAAGCACTTTCACACACAGTTTTTGATACTATTATTATTGTCAATAAAGAGCTTCTGTTAAATTTGTCCGCCTCGTAGCACAGTGGTACCGCATTTAGCTACAGTGCCCGAGGTCGCGGGTTCGATTCACAAGAAATATTCATTTATATGTGGTTAACATTATAACGTTTCAGTAGATACCTCATTTTTTCGTTTGTCGTATTTTAATGTGAAATATACAGTCGGTTTAAAAAGCTGTGCTATGATGAGAGTTACATTTTCAGTTACTGAAAATTCCGTTATCTACGTGAATATCCCGAAACACGACACCTAACGGAATTACTGCACACGTCGTAACTTAAAGCAGAAAATGGTAGGGTGGTTTCACACCCTCAGTTAGGCCTTTTTTCCTGCGGATACACCCCACATTTTTACCATTCAGAATAATATGTATCCTACCATGTTACTGGCGGCTCTTTTTTACTTCAAAAACTGTTTGCCTTTGAATATTTTACTTCGAATCATCACCATTTACATTTCGCAAAAATATCATTTTCCTTTTTGGAATTTTCGCTCGTTGAATTCAGAGGATTGCGGTGTTTTTCAACGAAATATATTATACATACAAAGTAAGTAGCTGATCTGATTATGTTTCATAATGCTTCTGTAAAAATGAAAGGCGATGAAAAACTACAATACATCGAATACAACGTGGTAAAAACTATAATACATCGAATACAACGTGGTAAAAACTATAATACATTAAATGCAACGTGGTAAAAACTATAATATATCGAATACAACGTGTTAAAAAAAAAGTTTGATTTAATATTTTAAATGTAAATCTTTGGACCGGTTTCAAGACCACCTTGTCTCTTTTTCAAGGGTGAGTATACACAACTGAAGATGAAACATGAAATAATATTGCTAAGTAGTGTTTCTGTACACATATGGTAAGGCCTATTGTTAGTTTAAGGTTGAGAGATGAATGGATGAAATTTATGACCTTTTCGTTGTTACGGATGAGAAATTTTTAAGTTAAGATTAGGAAGAGTAGGAAATATTTTTCATTTCATTATTTATTTTGTTTTTATTAATAAAAAGTAGTTAAAAACTGGACTCACGATGCGGAGGTTCCGGGTTCAATTCCCGGTGAGAACACACAAATCAAAAGTATTTTTTTCAAGCCTGGCTGTTTGTGAAGTTGTTACCTATTTTATTTGGACTCTGGTCTGTTGTGGTAATTAAGTAAATAAACACATTTTATACCTATAAAACTCATGGTAGTACAAGCTTGTGATTGTTTGAAACTAATAAATAAATAATAATAAATATAAAACCGCAAAGATCTCATGTAAAGTTATCGTCATTCCATGTCTGATGGATTGTTAGCAGTGGACGTCCAAGACGCCAAGAACCTAGTGCCTTGTAAATAGGACAAGCATGGTTAAGGCTCTCGGGATGCATATTTAGTGGGATTACACAGAAGTTACATGCAAATAATAACTTAACTATTAAAACTAAGATTGACCAGGATTATGAAGATAGAAATGTGCAAAATGAATTTAGATTGGAACGCAATTTGGCGGTAAGAAATTTGTGCAAAAGTAACGTGGAGTCACGATGGTGGCTAAAATGATTCTCGTCGTAGTTCGGCAGCGTTCGGCGGAGGTCGGTCAATTTGCTCCGTCCGACGTATTACTTCCGCCACACATACGTTGTATATGGCCAGCCGAAAGCTAGCCGAAACGCTTTCGCCGGCCGACAGTAGATACAAAAGTTTGCTGCGTCCATTGTCTGTGTTCCTTCTCCTTGTTTACATCTGTGTTCCTTACAAAGTCAAGCCACCACACAACTATCATTCTGAAACACCTATTTCCAAAACTCAATGTGAGGTACCTAAAGAATACTTTTCAAAGTATTCATTCCCCGTGCTACGAAATTTGAAGAGAGAAATACAAATTGGAAGTATTGTAACGTAATACGCCCTCGTAACAGTCGGTCGTCACAAAACCCCATACGTTATTCTCTGGCTATAAGTTTATTATCAAATACATCCCACAAAGCCTGAGTCTCCGCATTGCCTATTGAATATGGTAGGCCCTCTTGACTTTTATTATTTCCTTTTCTTCCCGCGTTTTCCATTTGATATCCCTGGCCGTGAAATTTCAAAACCTAGTAAGGAAAAATACTGTAGATACTGCATTAAGTTCTGATTTAATTAAACAGCACCGAAATAAAATCACTTTTGCGATTTCCCAAAAGTTTAGTATTAGCCAAGATGCGAATTGTAAAAGTTCATAACTAAAACATTTTGAGTTGTTTTAATACTTGAAGAAAACTGGACTAAAAACCCGAAACGGGCTAAAATCAAATTACAATCTTTTGATCAATCTCAATAGGGACGATTTCTCAGACAAAAAGAACTTTTCTCAATGGATGATAGAGAATTCACATGTGAAGCGTCGTGCTATTTTTTTGTATTGTAAAATATACATGTTCTGATAATTGTCAATTGTGGATATCAATTCAAGAGCGCTTGAAAGCTTAGATTTAATATAATGAAGAATAAACGATACCCAAGTGAAAAATAATCAAACAAATCCTATAGATAAAATTAATGAATTTACCGCTGTTTAGATCCAGGATTGCTTCGAGAATTAGTGTTTTGCTTAATTCGCCTCATTCATCAATGTTATCAGTGGAGATAGATTATGTCTAAAAAAGCGGTTACTACTTTAGATTTAAAAAATAACTAGTTTTTGAGTGGTTTCAGCCGTAAACTGTCAAAACTCGTGGTTGATGATGTCGTTTTTATTTGGACATGCATATTTTCAACGTCAAATAAAGAGATTAAGGCATAGAGAGTCGATGATTTCTTTCTTTTGAGGCACCTCCTAAGTTTTGGCCTTGAATTATTTATGTCAAAGCGCTTACTAGGTTCCGAAATTAGACAGAAGTCCCCTTCTCTTCTCCATCGAGATCGGCAGCCATTAATCTCGTGGAGTGTCCTCCAAACCACTTCAGGAATGTCTCCTCTTTTTACTTTTCTTTGCCTCCACCTTCTTTGGGATTCAGAGGCCTACGCTGGAGTCGTTCGGCTTTATACTCGCGTACGAATCTCCAAAACTGTCTTGGATTTGATCGATAATGTCTATTCCTGAATGTCGCATTTGGCTTTATTTCTCTGCAATCAATAGCCTGATTCTATTTAACCAATAAATTAAGGATGTAAAGTTAAACAAATACAATAAGTCTTACAATTTGACATCTCAACAGAGACGAGAAACTTGGAAGGGAATATGGATATCTAGGCGTTTACAGGGCTTATGACCTGTCATTGGCTGGGTTAAGTGGCCACTTGATGTATTACAACATTCCCCATTTCACCTAGTATCTGATATCCATATCTGCCAATATACAGTAAAATGGCGCGATGCTTCACATGTGAACTCTCTGTCATCCATTGAGAAAATTGCTAAGCATTTTAGCAGAAACCTTTATGATTGCAAGTGAGATTCTACAAGTATTTGGACACACTCAAAATGTTGTTTACAATAAGTCTTGTTTAGATTGGTGATATGATGGCGCATTGTGCATTCTTTGATCGTCAATTTGCAATGAACTCGAAGTAAAAGGCTTGGTTTGGTGTTTTTTTCCTATACGCAGGTTGTAGACTAAATAATTTATTTATCCGTCTACACAAATAATATATAACCCCCCAAAAATGATGCTTACGTGTGAAAACTATAGATGAGTAACAGTAGTAAATATACAATTTATGTAGAAGTCGAGGAAGGCCGAGAAAGACATGGCATGATCAAGTAAAACAAGTGCTTGAAAGTGGGCATGTTAGAAGTCGGAATAATCGACGTGCGTGCATGAGAAGATGTATGAATGTGGAAGAAGCAAGAGAAGTATGCCAGGACAGAGTGGTGTGGCGTTCTATCCTCTCTGCCTACCCCTTCGGGTAAATGGCGTGACGGTTAGTTAGTTAGTAAAGGTGCACCAGCAAAAACTGCCTGCTTATAACAAAATAGTAATAATACAGGTTTTTAATAATGTCTTGTTTATAAATATGTAGAATATAAATTTTACCACAAATCATTTTTAATATCTTACCAGTATGAGCATATTGTCTGAACGTATTGTTTTTCAAATTATTTTTAAACGCAAGAGAAAGACTGCATTATCCATTCGACATTAATTTAAGGCGCTCGGTATTGACTGATTGAATATGCATTTATTTTATAGATCTCCTCGTATTAACTGATTGAATACGCATTTATTTTATAGATCACTGTTGTAACAGCTGTAACGAAATAAAAATAAATAAATAAAATTAAAAAATCGAGTGTGATTTTATTAATCTAGTGGTATTTATAACTGTTTCATGTGTAGGTTTCAGGATCATATATTTGCCGCAGTTGACTGCCCGCATACATTTGTGCGTTAGAGAAAAGCGTTATAACGGTTTATTATAGTCGAATTTTGTTCCATTGTTCTAGCGGACATATTGCTATGGTCCCCGGCGATAGTATATTAAAATCTGCCTTGGTGTTATAGATTTCTCAACTTGAAAGCGAAAAATAAAATATACTTTATTTTCGACAGCAAATTGGAAGTGTGTAAGATATTGGAAAATATCGCTACCCTTGTAAAAACTGACCGAATCTTTATGGAAATTCTGTAAATTGAAATTTTTTTGTTTTTGTTTTTGAAACATTTGTATTACCGTTCGGTATTGAAAAAAATACATAGGTTATTAAGTACGAAAGCAGTAAAATAATTATAGGTACAACTCGCTAAAATAAAGACATACCGCACCACGAAAAAATTGAAGATAACAGAAGACCAAAATATTTTTTTAAAAAACACTTGACAGATAGGAGACAACTAGAAAACTATATTATATCTTCTATTTCGACATAATTTTGAATAAGATGTAATAACTAACTAAATAACTAACAATCACGCCATTTCCCCGTAGGGGTAGGCAGAGAGGATAGAACGCCATACCACTCTGTCCTGACATACTTCCTTTGCGTCCTCTACATTCATACATCTTCTCATGCACATACGTCGTTTATTCCGACTTTTCACATGTCCACTTTCAAGTACTTGTCGTACTTGGTCATGCCATGTCTTTCTCGGCCTTCCAAGGCTTCTACATCCAGGCACACTTGCATTTTAACTTCTTTTAGCCGTTATTAGATCACTCATTCGCTCCACACTACCAAACTATCGTAAAAGCCCTTTCTTAATTTTGTCGATAATGCTTATCTCAGCCTCGCAATCTGCTCCAATTTGGACATTTGTACACCTATCATGCATAGTCTTACCCCACATAGATCGCATTTCAACAGCATTCAGTCTACTTTCATCCTTCTTTTTCCAACACCACGCTTCACTACCATACATAAGGGTTGGTACCAGAAATCATATGTAAATAGCAACTGTGAAAATAAAAAAAATAACACAAATGTATGTATTCAACACTCCAGCACGTGCCTTTGGGTCAATGGATTGAAAACATCCAATACTGTAATTGTGTAAAATAAATACAAAAGGATAAATTGAATAAATAAATGCGAACTGAACTGTTACAACTACTACTACTTTCCCTTATCCGCACCCAATGGTGCATAGGGCACTGCATTGGTACACCCAGTGCAGTGTATCTTGATCATTTTATTACATGAAGGTAAGATGATCAGTCTTACGCTTCAGTACCAGTCCAAGGTATGAAATATTAATGTGAAAATCACATGTAAATAAATATTTCGTGTTTGACCCCCACGGGAATCGAACCCGCGACCTCATGCACGGTAGTCAAATGCGCTACCACTGTGCTACGAGGCGGATGAACTGTTACAAAGCTTATTATATAATTATGTATTTTAATAGGTAATCCAAAATACATCAAATCCTATATCCTTAACTTAACCTAGCCTAACCAAAAACAAATCCGCTGTTCAAGAAAGCAGGAATAACAATAAAGCTCCAAACATATGCGGAAATACGAATATATTGTACAGAAACTTTCCTTTTAGCCTAAGTAACTGATTACTCTCTCACTTGACTTCTTAAAAGCCTTGTAACTCCGAACTTACACATCACAAAATCGCCCAGCTTTCAGTATTAACCCTAGAATACTGACCGAACACACATTTGCAACCCTTTTAAGTAGGCATGTTGTTTGTAACATGATTTGTGGTCAATATGAAATATTTATTCTTATATGTATTTTTTTACAAAAAAAACATACTTTGTGATACCTAGGACTGGCACTGAATCGTAAGACTGTTAACCATGCTTTCATGTAACAAATGATCAAGATTTTCTGCACTTGGTGCACCAATGTAGTGTCCAATGCACCATTGGCTGCGGATTGAGTGGGCTTCAGCGCCCGTCCAAGATATCTCACGACAAGAAACGACAATGAAATAAATATTTCATATTGGCCCTGTCGGGAATCGAGCACGCGACCTCATGCATGGCAGCCCAACGCGCTACCGTTGCACCACGAGGGGGACAGATATTTCGAACAAGGTTGTGGTCCAGTGATACAGTTGTGGACTCCGGATTTTAATCCCTAGGTTTAAAATATTTATTTATTTATTTAATTTATTCACGTCTTCCTATCTCCAAAAATATATAACACCCTTCCACTGTATGCAAAAAATGAAAAAGATGAAAAAAAAATCGCATCTTCGTAAAAAGTTGTATCTACGATTTGGGTCCCGAGAGGTGCCTTAAATTGGTTACCCCACCTAAATAGCATATTTAAATAAATAGTTCGCAGTGTTGTTAATTGTAGGTACCTAATGCATTATTTTATTGTTCTTCTTTAAATGTATCATGCTTGTAAATGTAAATGTTTATTGTAAATGAATACCTCAACACCCTTTAGACCCTTTATACATCCCGATGCTACAACATAATTCTCACTTTTCTCGGGCTTTGCCTAGCGAGGTATTTCATTAAGAAAAAAAAATGTAATACAAACTCCATCAAAACTAGTTTCCTGCTTTCTGGCACAGTTACATATTTCCGACTATTTGAAATTTTAATATTTGGATGTATCAATGGAAGCCACGCTTTCCGCAAATTGTTTTAGACTATTGAGACTTTTTTCAATCGTCGAAAATTAATATATTCAGCTTTAACTAGAAAAAGGCAAAAAAAAATAGGTTAGATACGCGACCAAATGCTTTCTTTCCCCCATGTGCAACTAACATCAAACATATTCAAAACGTTCAAAATGCCCTTGCCAAATTAATTGTACCACCAAATATATTTAGTCAAGGACATAATGTTCCAACAATGTTTAAATATTTAAAAGTATTACCTGTGAAGGGATTACTGTGGAATAGAATCATTTGTCAAAATATGTTTGATAACACATATAAAAATAAATTAGATCACACTTATACAACTAGATTCACATCCATGGAGGGATTAATTGTGCCCAAAACTAAAAAATAAGTACGGGCAGAGAACTTTAGAATATTTAATTCCAAAAATATTTAATATGTTGCCCTATGAATTTAAATCGTGTAATAATGAATAAAATTATTTCTATTCTAAGGGTTTGGTTGGAAGATAGAACTTCTTTATATTGATGCACCATAATTTATTATATATTGATTCACCATATGCATTATCTCTATTCTTTTTATGTATATTTTGTAAACTTTTTTATTATTTTGGTATATTTCCATGATAAATTTATTTTTTGCTAACGGCGAAATTGCGGTTTATCGGGACGACATTATTTTTGTTTTTCTAATGTTATGTTTATTTTCTTAATAAAGAACACTTCCAAAAATGCTTAATCTGAGAATTATTCAATTAGAAACGTCGCTAGATTAAAGATATTGAATATGAATATGCCCACCAATATAGATTTCTATAATATATCGCTAGAACAATGTAAATTGGCAATAACAAATTTACTCCTAGCCCATAGAACGTCATTTTTTGGATGAAAAGATATTATGTTTATTTATGTTATTGTTTATTTTCAAAATATTTAATGTTTTACATTTTTATAGGATTTAGAAAAACCAAAATGTTTGTTGTAAGTGGTTTTTACAGATAACAGTTTATTTTTATAACATTTATTTTATTTTTACTTTTTATATATCATTCTTTTAACATTTTTCTATGTAAGTAGTTTATAACAACTTGTTAAATTGATGTGTTTTTTTTATACATAGTTATGTAAAAGGTACAATAGTACCGTATATATCGAAATAAATAAATAAATAAATAGATATTAATAGTTTTTCTCAAACTTTATGCAAGCGTCTAACTACTAAATACTTACTAATACAGCTTGAGGCGCAATGCAGGAGTCAGGGTAAGGATCTACAGGACATCCTAACTAACTAACCATCACGCCATTTCACCGTAGGGATAGGCAGAGGGGATAGAACGCCACACCACTCTGTCCTGGCATACTTCTCTTGCTTCCTCCACATTCATACATCTTCTCATGCACGCACGTCGATTATTCCGACTTCTTACATGCCCACTTTCAAGCACTTGTTTTACTTGATCATGCCATGTCTTTCTCGGCCTTCCTCGACTTCTAAATCCGAGCACAGTCGCAATATTTATTTTTTTAACCGTTCTTTTATCATCCATTCGCTCTACATGACCGAATCATCGTAAAAGACCTTTCTTAATTTTGTCGATAATGTTAACAGGACATCCAATCCGTGATAAGTCATAATAAACTATCACAAGAGGTGGTCTCGTATTTATATGATAAATAGAGTGAAGGAAACAAATTAAATAAACAAAAAGAGGACACAAAATGCCGAACACTGTTCAAGTTGATCGGAAGACCGTTGATGTCCATCAATAGTCCGTCTTCTCCATGATGGGTTTTCCGTGGTTTTTTCATCATCGCAGGCAGATGCGGAGAAGTTATCTTCGGTCTACACCAGACGTATCCCGCCTGATCCCAACACAATATATGAAATATCAATTAAGGACAGTCAACGATAGAAAATCCACTTGATGAAATAAAAACCTTATACATCATAAGTAAGGTAAAAAGTAAATGTATTTAATCATTAAAAAATATTTGAAAACTGCTACTTTCCTTATCTGCAGCCAAATGTGCAAAGGGCATTGATATATTTGGCATTAGTACACCAAGTGCAGTGTGTCTTGATCATCTATCACATGAAGGCAAGATGATCAGTCTTACGCTTCGGCGCCAGTCCAAGGCATCACACATGGAATATTTGTATGTGAGAAATCGTATTGAAATTAATATTTCATATTAATCCCAGCATGAATCGGATCCGCGATCTCATGCATGGTAGTCTAGAGTGAACAGCGTCTAATAGGTTGCTATAATATTATTTGAAAGATACTAGGTATGAAGTGGTTTGACTTCATTACAATCGTCTAAGTTCAATAATATATCGGACGCATTAACCTCTAATAACTGGAGTCTTGAGGGCGTGGTAACAGACTTGGCTTAGCCATGTACACCAGAGCCTCAATCCGAGCTGCCTCTTGTATATCAGAAAACAATATAATAAAAACTAGCTTAGTTAACTAAAATAATATTTTCTAATCACTATTTTTCTCCTCCCGGCCGTTTTAGAACCACAGCACAAAAACGTTTCAATTCATATCTTGATATAAAAAATTTGAGTTATTTTAAAAAAACATTTTTTTTTAAGTATTAAATCATTTTAATTGCTTTAAGTGTTCTAACATTAAAACCGATGGGACCAATATCTTAATACGGCTATGTTAGGTAAATCAATGTAAATTTAAAACGAAAAAACACCTTTGTATGCTTAATTCAAATCGAATAATTTGATAACCTTAATTTAAATTCAATTTAGGAGTGTTGAAGCCTCCTTAGACATCCTTTGTAAATAATGATCATCCCTCGATTTTGGAGAATATTGATATAAAATATCCTGTAGGTGTCGAAATTCACTTACTGAAAATACATGTTTTCAATTTGCCAAATAAATTGCCTTTTGAGAATAACGTCTTCCTCTTTTATAGGAGAATTAAATTAGTTTTCTTGTTTGTATCATTACGAGAGGATATTTTAGGAATTCCTACCAGAGAATTCGCTTTTTCTAACCCCTGCCAAGTAAGATAAGATATAAGAAAATAGGTTTGGACGTCTTTTTTTGTTTAAATAATCGATTTTTGGTTTTATTTTTCTTGATTATTTCAAAGGTCTCTTTTTTTTATAGTTCAATATCCAAGATACATGGTGTAACAAAACTCGATGTACAAGCGGGAAACCAGTGATTCTCCGTCATATTTGGAGTCGATTTTGTAGAATAATTTAGTTATATTTGACCCATTGTTTTAGAGAAAATTGAGTACGAAGTTAATTTATAGGGGACGAAATTTAAATGGTGAGGCTGAAATCTAAATACTTCTTTTTCTGAGTTTTTTATTAACTCTGATGATGGTACGGCAGTACCGAAACTAGTTAGTAATAACTCAATGAAAAAATTAATAAAAAAAACAATGATTTTTATTTTATTTTTTAAAAAGTTTACAATGATTTAAAAAGTAAATGGTGATAATATAAATAACTTATTTTTCGTTTTATTTTACAAGTTAAGAGAAAGATTTTTTGTTGGATGGTCCCAGGACCCGAACCTGGGACCATCCGACTCCGCATCAGGTGCTCCGACCACTGAGCCAACGCGCACGATGCTTCACGTGCAGGGAAGGGAGTAAGTCAATGGTTTTACTTTCGCTAGGTCTAGGCTAGGCTAGCTAAAGGGTAAAAAAGGATTTAATTAAAATTTTAATTTTTTTAAACATCATCATCAGTTAAACAATACTTTGACTGCTCAAAATTGTAATTTCACAATTTGAAATAAACAGAGCGCTGTATGGCCAACAAAACTATAACTCTGTATGAGGCTATAATTACAACGAATTGTGTAGTTAGTATTATGGCGAATTAATTCACATTTAATTTAGTAGTTCGTATGTTTCTGTGCTATCCATTGATATATAATACATTTAGATCTGACTTGCAGAGTAAATTGTTAAAAAAAGTAATGACACGAAGATTCTGCACCTCAATACTCTTACACGGGTCGACCTATCAGAGCCCTTCGACTGCCGGCAAGCATCCGCCCACACACCGCAAAAGGTATGGGCTAAATATAGGGTTACAGTAACAGTATACAATACTAACCCGTTCCTTACGAGGAGCGTTCATGAATTTTACCATGCATCTAAAATGACTTTTTTTTTCTTGTGGACGGGCTTGTTTGCTATTATTTAAGAAAAAAACTTTCTTTGAATAATAATTATTTTTAGGCTATGTAAACAAATATAAATAAACACTTACATGTGGAAAGTAACACCATATTTTTTCTTAATTTTATCCGTACGGTTTTTACACGGTTTTAACTACACAGGAAGGCATTTCGGAATGTTTTCTGAACGTCCGACTCTGCCGGCGGTCAAAGAAATACTGAATACGTGTCTGGCGGAGTCGGAGGTTTTGGCGTAGTTAAAGTGTCATTAATTTTTTGGGTTCAGTTCAAGTCTAAGTAAATCAATGGCATAATATTGACATGAACTGTACATGTGTACGTACTATTGCACATATTCAAATTCCTTTAAATTTTGTTTTTCAGTTCACAATGGACACTTAAAGTCAGTGGTGACTTTACTACACTATTTCCTCTTCTTCTTGTGCCACGTTCGCTCCTGTGCGGAGCATACGGACATCACTAGATCCCTCTGGGAGACCCTGTCATGAAATATGAGCCAATATCATCAGAACCAAGTGCGGGGCACTAAAATTTTAGCAAATCCACCAACTCGATAATCATAAAGCCTTTCTTTTTATGCAATACGATTAATAATGTGAAAAAAGATAATGATTTCTCCAAAAACCGTGCTTCGAAATTTATTGTCACATTTAAATTAATTTGACAAATTGATACAAATTTATATGGAAGTTAATGCCGTCAAGTTGAACGATATTCAAATAATTTTTACCATCGTGTAATTCCTTAATAATGAAAATCACATGTACCTAAATAAATATTTAATTTTGACTCGAATTTGAATCGAACCCGCGACCTCATGCACGGTAGCCAGATGCGCTACCACTATGCTACTTGTACTGGTACTGAAGCGTAAAACTGATCATCTTACCTGCATGCAATAAAACGATCAGATACACTGCACTTGGTGTACCAATGCACCATTGGGTGCGGATAAGGGAAAGTAAGTAATTCCTCTGTCGTTAATTTGCCAAATAAATAAATAGATTTATTTTCCTTTTATTAAATTTAACGTCAAATATCCGTAACTATAAAAATATTATAACGTCAAATCCAGTTTTTGTCTACAAGTATTTGGATACCCTCAAAATGTTGTTTATCAAATATCTACCCAATGAACTAAAAATTATTAATGTCTTTAAGAAATTTAAATTTAAACTAAAAAAACACATTTATTTCAAACAACTATAATCACTATCTTTTGCTTACTTATAATTGTTTATTTTTGCATATCTAGTACCTAAATTAATTTTTTAATTTACCTTACAATGATTTCGTAATTTTGTGAAGAGATCAAATTCTCTTGTGATAGAGTTATTACAATTTCGGCCCTAAAACTGTAACCAAGGGGTGGATATTGCCGGCGGTAAAATTAAAAGTTGGACTTAAAAAGAGCAATAAAAAAGTTACTTCATTGTGTTCAGGATTTAGGAGTTGACGCATGACTTTTAATGTTACCCCCGCCACTGTGTTGGAAATACAGGGCCACCAACAACACAATAAGAGGTTCATAATAGTTACTTTTTTAAATAAAACAATTTTTAACAACATTTTAAATGTATACAAATACTTGTAGACAAATTACTGGATTATACCCATGCTGGGCTGATAACAGATATTATTGATATCCCAACAGAAACAGAGAAACTCGTCAGGCGTCTTCTAGTAAGTAATAAAGCTACTCACACCAATAAAGATTGATTGCCAAAAATGCTTGACAATCTTCTCAACAGATGTCACCAGAGAGAAAAAATGTTGAAAATTGTCGAAAAACAAATTCAAATGTGGAAGCTTTTGTACAAATTCAATATATATGGTAGTTTCAAAAATTTGTCATATATGGTTATCAGATGATGGGTGGAAAGGGGAATGTTGTAGTACATCAAGTGGCCACTTAACCCAGCCAATGACAGGTCATAAGACTTGTAAACGTTTAGATAACCCACATTCGTTTCCAGAGTTTCTCTGTCTCTGTTGGGATATCAATAATTTCTAAAAACAATTTATATTATTGAAAGAACCTCATGGGTTGGAAAATAGGTAAGCATGGTTAAGACTCTCGGGAGGCATACGTAGTATATGGCTTAGCCAGCCGAAACGCCTTCGCCGGATGACAGTAGATACCAACTTCTGTGTTCCTTACAAAGTAAAACCACCGCACACCTAATATTCTTCTAAACACCTTCTCTCAAACCTCAGAAGACTGCTGTTTTGGGCGTCCTGGACGTCCACTGTTGACAATTCGCCGACATTTTGCGTCAGAGCTGTTGGACGGGGACTTGACTTGGAAGGATGCACGGGAGCTGGCGGCCGATCGCTTGCCCCGGAGGCAGTTTGTGGAATCCATATGCTCCACATAGGGAGCGGATATGGTGTGGTGATGATGATATTATTTAAAAAATCCCATCCCTCAACTCAATTGTACTGTGTCCTTTTTGTATGGATAGGATGGTCTTTGGATAGGTATTGTGATAAGGTACGGCAGGGGACGTATGAAATAGTGTCTGCCAGATAGGATGAAAGTGTGAGATGCATACACGCTTTCTGTCCCGTCCCCTATTTTCCCTGATCCCCCCTCCATTGAGACCCTGACCGCGAAAGCACGGGTGGATGTCTGGGATGGGGGGCCTGGCGAGGCAGTATGCCGGTCTCCACACGGGAGGTAGTAATTACTAATAAATGATGTTCGGGGTAGAAACTAACATACCCTACTACTGTTAATTTTTACCACACTTACAATCTTAAAATCGCGGTTTAGCTTGTTGAAAAAATCGGTAGAGTTGGCTGGACCGAAAAAAGACTCAATTGTCTTTAAAACAGTCTAGACATTTTTAAAACAGTCAGTCTTAAAAATGTCTAGTGTGATTCAGTGTGAAATATTATCCACGGAAAAAAGTATTTAATATTTTAAATAGTAAATGGAATTAACGTTAAAAAATAAACCGAATATAAGATACATATTACTTAAATTTTTAAATAATAAAATATATTGCTGTGAAATATTAATATTCATAAATTTACGCATTGCATAAATATCAATTTATCTATTTGACTTATTTTTTTATTTCTCAGTCATCATCATAGAATTGACATTATTAATTAAATACCAGATACTCACCTGCAGCGGTTTACCAAATTAATAGTACCAGTGCGTATTAGAATAAAATGAATATGTGTTTTATATTTGTCCTTAAATGAGTTTATTGTTAAAACTCCTAGGGAGCATTAGATTGAAAAAGAAAAAGAATTCCTTATTTTTCTTTTTCCTACTTTCCCTTATCCGCACCCAACGGTGCATAGGGCACTGCATTGGTACACCAAGTGCAGTGTATCTTGATCATTTTTTTATTACATGAAGGCAAGATGATCAGTCCTACGCTTCAGTACCAGTCCAAGGTATCACACATGAAATATTAATATGAAATTATCATGTAAATAAATATTTCATGTGAACCTCCTACGGGAATCGAACCCGCGACCTCAAGGACGGTAGCCAAATGCGCTACCACTACGCTACGAGAATTTCTTTTTCCTATGTAATGTTATTTTTTTTATAAATAAAAAAAAATATATATATTTATAAGTAGTGACTTAGATACATATATTTTATAGATTGCCGATGCTGTGTCTTAGAAAATAATAATAAATTAATAATTATTGTGCATAAATGAATGGTTTGAACCTAACCTAACTACCAAAAAATTAATTTACCAATATCAGTTTTAGAAAATATTTGACGAGTCTTCGTACCACAGTTGAAGGAATTTCATACCAGAATATTTACAGTGGATAGGTGTGTCGTTAGCCTTTAAGTAGATAGTACTACACTCTGGGAAAAGCAATGAAAAATATAACGCTACTCGGAAAATCTACTAAGCTGGGGAAAAAAGTCATAAAGTCTAACTCTTAAGCCATGTTATGACATAATAAATAAAACTATGTTATTACTTTTTTAGTTAATTAAAAACCTTGCCATAGAATTCGTACAGTTTTTGCTAAGTACGAATGAATGATTTTTTTCCATTGTAATTTATTAAATATGTAAATTGAGAGAGACGTGCGTGCATGGGAAGATATATGAATGTGGAAGAAGCGAAGGATGAGTGCCAGGACAGAGTGGTGTTACCTGACATCTTCTCTGCCTACCCTATCGGAGAAATTGCGTATTGGTAAGGTTACGGTAGGTAAGATAATATTCTCAAATGAACATAGGTACATTAAATGTATTGTATTTCACACCTTTAAATGACTTCATTCAAAACATCGCCTTTTTGAAAAACTCGTAATAATAAAAGTATGCAAATTTGGACACTTTTGTATTCTTCCGTTGATTTCTACATTTTTATAATAATCACAAATCTATAAATGATTAAATAATAAATTAGAATGCGTAGGAAAAAATCTGAAATTACAATCGTCCATGCGCTTTGTAGCTGCAAGAAAAATTGGATTCAAGTATTTCCCCTACAAGGTAAAATAAATTTTTCATGGTTTATGTTTTCATCAGATGATTTTTCTAAACAACATTTTGAGTGAGTCCAAATACTTGTAGACAAAAACTGGATTTCACCCATTACGGGCTAATAATTACAATTTGACATCTCAACAGAGACGAGAAACTTGGAAGGGAATATGGATATCTAGGCGATTGAATTCGGTAAGAATCTCACTTGCAATCATAAAGGTTTCTGCTAAAATGCTTAGCAATTTTCTCAATGGATGACAGAGAGTTCACATGTGAAGCATCGCGCCATTTTACTGTATATTGGCAGATATGGATATAAATTACTAGGTGAAATGGGGAATATTGTAATACATCAAGTGGCTACTTAATCCAGCCAATGACAGGTCATAAGCCCTGTAAACGCCTAGATATCCATATTCCCTTCCAAGTTTCTCGTCTCTGTTGAGATGTCAAATTGAGATGATTTTTCGTTTAAACTCTTTTGATTCATTTTCATTCCATATGTGTACTCAAGTTTTATGGATTAATCTCAATATATATTTTTAATACGTTACAATGTACGTATTAAAAATATATCGTATTTTAAAATTGTATTTCCTCATTAATACTTTAGTAGAAATGGAGTTAAAATGTTAAAATCCAGACAAAGTCTAAGCCGATGCGATGGTCAGATGACCTATTATTATTGAATGACTCTGAAGTTTGGAGTCTACAAAAGCCGCAGAGGATTGGAAAAGTTCAGCACTAGTCCAAAGTGCTGAGGAAAACTTGGGTCTTTTGAAATTTCACAAAGAATAAGAAAAATAAATTTACCGTACAATGAAGGAGGCAGTTGCTTTAAGACTGCAACGAGGCCAGCGTTATTCACTTTGGTATTTTCAAAATGATATTCCGGATTTGTTAACAGCTGAAAAGCTGAGAAAAAAATGTCACATACGCTTCAAACTATTTTCTATGGAAATACGCTGACCGATTTTTTAAAAAAAGTCAAATATAATACGGAAAAAAAAGGAATGGGGAGCCCTCATTTTTGCCATTTACTTTCTTAATTTTTCATGATAACTAAATGTGGCAGCAAAAAACAAACAATTAAAGAGCACATCCAATTATAGGTCTCAAGAGCTTATTATTTTATTATTTTACTTCTGTATAAAAAATAAATAGAAGCCTCGTGTGCCATTTAATATATGTAAGTATATGGCAAATACGATTTTTTCTTCGCTTTGATTTTCATTCCACTACTACTTTCCTTTATGGTGCATAGAGTACTGCATTGGCACACCAAGTCCAGTGTTTTTCGATCAGTTTATTACGTGAAGGTAAGATGATCAGTCTTACGCTTCAGTACCAGTCCAAGGTATCGCACGTGAAATATTAAAATCACAGGTAAATTAATATTTCATGTTGACCCCCTACGGGAATCGAACCCGCGACCTTACGGTAGCCATTGCGCTACCACTATGCTACGATTCAAATCATTCTACAGCAGGGTCAAAATAAAATAAGTTGAAAAACGATGATATTAAATACGAGGTTTTTTGCTTCTAGAACTGAAATAATATTACAATTTTACAGCACGTACTTTCGATAGATTATTATACCAAGTAAGAAATCCCTTGGTAAATATATCACATCCATCGTGATTTTCAATATCAAACCGGATATTAAATTTATCGATACGGAGGTAGGACTTACGTATTCCATATTTGAACTGCACGACATCCGGCGGGGGCGCCGGCGAAGCCTCCGACTCCTGGTCAGCCTGCGAGCGCCGGCCCTTTACGGGGGAGGACTTTTTCCCGCGTTTCCGGTTTCCGGCAGTCTTCTTCCCCATCTCTCACCGGATATCCGTCTGCTTAGACGACTTCCGGATCTGAAATTGAAGCGTTAATTAAGTTGAGTTGCTTGAGTTGGTACAACGTGGAAATGTCCTATAGTGTTTTTTGTGTAAATGAATAATTAATATTTGAAATTTCTCTAAAAAAAATTAAAATTCAAAAGATTTATAAAAACAGATTAATAAGATTGGATATATTGTTGATGCGTAGAACCAGAGAAGTGTATTTTTTGTCGATTAACTTTTATCTTTAGAAATTTTTAAGGACACACCTGGGGCCAGACTTAGACGTTTTGTTGTTTTCGTAGTGATTTTAAAAATAGTCACATTATTTTTAAATCTTATTTTTACATCACAAATTTTATTCGTGATACAAACAGATGAACAGGTAATAAACAATATAATAATAAAACTATCATAAACAATAACATGTCTGCCATCCCTAAGTAACATTAAACAGTAAAAAAAAACTAACTAATCCGGCCATGGCCGCATATATTCTCCTTTTTTTTTAAAAAAAATATATTAAAATAAATAATGAGGAAAAAAAACTTAAAAAATGAATGAAGGAAAGAAACGAAAATTTATATCTTAAAAAATCATGGTAGCTTAGATAAATAAATAATGAATTCATATCAAAACCGAAGTGTTATATTATTTTCCTGTTAGCAGGGTAACAGAATGATTTGACATAAACAAACCTAAATTTTCTCGCATTGAAACATCGACTGTAACGCCCGAAGCTCTATCAATTCCAGTGTATTTGTTAAGTCAGAGCTTTTACTTAGCAAAGCTAATATTTCCTTAATTATACAAAGTCTAACTATCGCAGTTTCGTGCCATTATGTCGCGTCGTTATTCAGGATTGATCTTACAAACAAATAATAAACAATCAAGGAAACAGGATTATTTGCCGCAGCCCGGAGACAGTTTGTAGGTTGTATTAGGATATTCCCATCTATATAAACAAATCGCTGAGGAAAACGGAACAAGAAGGGTATTAGAGATACATAGAGAGGTGGCTGATACATGGGAGTGGGGAAGGGGTGGCTCATCTATTTAAAATCCAAACATGATGAAGTGAAGAACTTTTTTTTTTTCTTTCAAATATGCATATTTATTTTGATATCTCTTGTTTACCGTTTGTCCAGTTTTATTATATTTATTTCCTCGTAATTGTATTACTTAATCTCTTTTTATTATAATTATTTTAACAATTTTTTAAAAATGATTTTTACAGTTTTGATTTGTTTTATATCATTTTGCATGTTGAATTATTTAAGGGAAACATTTTCGCTGTATTGTGTACTTTTTAAATATGTAACACTATGTCAAATTTTTCAAATTATATTCATATTATATAAATGTACTTTTTTGTCAATATTTCAGTTAGGCACGGGGTTATACCTAAATAACTGAAATACAAACATTCTAAACTGTAAAATTATATATGTAATGAAATAAGAAATAAATAGAAATAAATAAATAGAGAGAGAGACGAATCTTATTTTCTTATTCTAGAGATGGTCAGAAATGTAGTTTTCTCAACACAGCACAATTTAAAACTTTAAGGAATATTGATGTCGATTTTAGAATCTTACTAATGAAAAAAAATTCAAATAGGCCTTTGTCAAGAATCTTTTCATTGGTTAAATTTATTTCATCTTTATGTAATATTTATTGTGTACATAAGATTGATACATTTTATTCATGGTCCAAAACTGCCAAATAAACATAAAAGATGGGTATTGGCAGACCTGTTAGATATGTGTACTACATACATAATACGTGCTTTTGCGGTTGCGGCTTGGAATGCTCTCCCACCAGAATATTCTTCCTGAATATTCCACCAGACTTCCTCCACATTCATACATCTTTTCATGGACGTACGTTGATTATTCCGACTTTTCACATGACCACTTTCAAGTATGTGTTTTAATTGATCATGCCATGTCTTTCTCCGCCTTTCTCGACTTCTACAACCAGACACGCTAGGATCGTAAATCCTTTTAGCCGTTCTTTCATCATTCATTCGCTCCACATGACCGAACAAATCGTAAACGATCTTTCTTAATTTTGTCGATAATGCTTATCTCAGCCTTGTATTCTGCTCTAATTTCGACATTTTGGCACCTATCATACACATTGGTTGGTTGATTGGTTTTTTCCACACATTCACCTGAGAGATCGCATTTCAACAGCATTGACTCCTCCTTTTTCATTAAAGAAAAATTCCCGTTGAAATTGAGTACTTCGCCTCCTTTATTATCATTACAGTGATTCCTCCGAGCCCTATAACGATTTAATACGATTTTTCAAAGTGCATAACTTTTATAAATAAACTCATGCTTACTATAATCTAAATAACCAGCATCCATGTATACTTTTTTGATTAATATGATTTACGATTTGTATTGAGGAGCCGATACCAACGCAATTTATAATCCACCTGATTACAATCTCAATGTAGGGTTCCCTTTATGTTACACCGTACATTATTCAGGGAACCAATATACCTTCATAATATTACGATCGTATCGCCTACCCTGGGTATTACTCCTATGGGAGACATAAATAGCATTGTTATTAAGTTCTAGGTGTATTATGGAAAGTTATAAGCCTTTACTATACCTTAATATCGACTGGGAAATAAATTATATTTCAGATAAGGAATGTCTTTTATAACACTGAAAAGAGGACACATTTCGTAGTTTTACGTAAATTTAATATAATATTTTAAAAACTTTTGTAAACTATAAAATAATGAAGTTATTGAAAACTACTATTTTTAGAAGTTAAACCTCCGAAACCCATCGAATTTATATAAAAATAAAAGTAGTCTTAAACAATGTTAAGTTTGTTTTATTACAATTATTGATATCGCAGCAGAGTCGAGAAGTTTGGAAGGTAATATGGATATCTAAGCGTTTACAGGGCTTATGACCTGTCATTGGCTGAGCTAAGTGGCCACTTGATGTATTACAACATTCCCATTTCGCCTAGTATTTGATATCCGTTCCGTAATCTAAATGTATTGCAAATCGTGGACGTGGCATAATGGCTAAGACGCTGGACTCACGATACGGAGGTTCCGGTTTCGATTCCCGGTGATAACGCAAAAATCAAGAGTGATTTTTCACACGTCGCCGTCCAGGACGCCGAGAACCTGATGCCTTGTAAAATAGGCAAGCATGGTTAAGGCACTCGGGAGGCATACGTAGTATATGGCCTAGCCATTAAGTACGTGGATTTTACCAATCACACAAGGTAAGTAATTTGGTTTCACTAATTTGATATCCATTCCTACCAAAGTCCTCATGTTTCAATACACAAATGTCAGTTCCAACATCTTTCAGTCAATATTAGGATATTTTTAAACTAAACGCATTTCATTAAATTTATTTAACAAGTCTATAAATTTAAAAAAAGTATAACTTACGTTTCGATAAATATTCAAGGTGTTTGAAGATATGTCACATTTTTTATTATTTTTACGTAATCATTTATTGCCATTGGTTACTTTAAAAACTATTGATTAGATTTAAATCATTTCTATTATCTGATAATAACAACCGAAACAAACAACTATATTCATATTGCTTTAAAGACGTTGATATAAAAATATTAACTATATAACTTGTAAAACACCAACTCACAACATTTTAACACTATTGTAACATTTAATTCTACTTATAGCCTTTCGCACAACCACAAATATTATTTAAAAACACCATTTACTAATAAATATTACATTAATTAACAATTTAATAAAACGTTTATTAGACGTCAGTATCACTTAAATTTGAAGTTATTATTATACTTTTTGTCTGACGCGCAAGGAAGGTAAACAGATGCATTTATTTAAATACAAAATAACGCGAAATGATAGATAAAAATAGTTGTTTTCCGTCAAAAGGGGAGAAAATTATGACATAACCTAAAATAGCTATCCTCGATAAACAAAATAGGGCGCTCGACTAGCGGCCGTCTTCCGAACTAACAGCCTCAATAGACCATGCGCAATAGAGGCCTTATTTTTTGGTATCTGAATCGATTTGGAAATGTTTTCTGTGCACGTACTTGCTTGATTGAAAGTAATAGACGGGTTTCCCAGGCGATAAAAGTAATAGGAAAACTTTTAGCGTTGATCTTTTTAGATTTTCACATTATTGTTATGAACCTCTTAAGTTAACACAAACATCATTGTATAAACAAAGTTATTCAGTAACATTGTAAACAATTGTTATTTCAGTAAACAACATTTTGAGTGTGTCCAAATACTTGTAGACAAAAACTGGATTTCACCCATTGCGGGCTAATAATTACAATTTGACATCTCAACAGGACGAGAAATTTGGAAGGGAATATGGATATTTAGGCTTATGACCTGTCATTGGCTGGGTTAAGTGGCCACTTGATGTATTACAACGTTCCCCATTTCACCTAGTATTTGATATCCATATCTGCCAATATACAGTAAAATGGCGCGACGCTTCACATGTGAACACTCTCTGTCATCCATTGAGAAAATTGCTAAGCATTTTAGCAGAAACCTTTATAATTGCAAGTAAGATTCTTACCAAATTATATCACCTACTAGGAAACGCCTGAAGATGAATCTTCAATTGGTTTTGCTTATAAATTTTTTTGAAGCGTCGTGCCATTTTACTGTATATTGGCAGATATGGGTATCAAATACTAGGTGAAATGGGGAATGTTGTAATACATCAAGTGGCCACTTAACCCAGCCAATGACAGGTTATAAGCCCTGTAAACGCCTAGATATCCATATTCCCTTCCAAACTTCTCGTCTCTGTTGAGATGTCAAATTGTAATTATTAGCCCGCAATGGGTGAAATCCAGTTTTTGTCCACAAGTATTTGGACACACTCAAAATGTTGTTTATAAACAATTGTTATTTATGTCTTTATTTTAAACTCCGTTGAATTAAAAGGTACAAATCTGTCCTGTCCTCTTGATACTAAACTAACTATTATTTTATGCAGCCAAAATCACTTTCTTCTTTTTAAATAAAATAATAATTTGAGTTTTTATGATATACTGAAATATTTCAATTTTGAATCTACTTTTAAATGGTTGAAATGGACTGTACCAGAAAACAGGAAACAAGTTGTGCTGGAGTGGGATTCAAACCAAGAGATTCTTATCCGGAGCCCTCGAATCTATCACTAGACCACTACCCAGTTCAATTTTACAAAACCATTTTCAATTATTTTTAAATGAAATTGAAGTATAATTTATAAGTGTTACTAACGTCCTATCAACACCGACCAAAAAATTAATGTTCAAATAAAAATTTATCTATTAAAACATAGAAAAGAATTGATAAATACTACTGCGACAAATTTTTCGTGCAAACCAAGTACAGTGAATTTTAATAATTTGTTTTTAATATTTTTATATATTTCTCATGGTATGTTAAATATAAAAGATAAATTAATAATCATTTGACGTAACAATCACAATAACAAGACGGGAATCGAGCCCGGAATCTCCGTATCGTCTAGCGTCTTAGCCATTACGCTACGTCCGCTTGCAATAAATTTAAATAAATTCCAATCGATTTCTTTACATTCTTCTCAAAAGGTTCACCTCCGTAACGACGCCGTTACGGGCGCCGCGACGCCTTAAATTAAAAATAAGACGCGTCGGTCCGGAAAGATACGGTGCCATAGGAACAAATGCACTGGAACAGCCTACTAAAACCACCGCAGGATGGAAAACAAAGGAAAAAGTGGATTCCCAAGTGCTTCCCGGAATATGTAATGAGATTGAAATTACTTTTATGGACAAATTTAAGTGCTGGTATGAATAAGAAATTAAGTCAAGTATCGGAAGTGCTAGACGACAAACTTTAAAAAGATTTTTGTACTAATTTTGTATGTTTTTCTTTTGCCCTTGTACACTTATTCTATGTAATTGTACATGAAGTTTAAAAAAAAATTATACATTAATATTTTACATCTCTACACAGATGAAGAAGCCTTTCTTTCAAACTTATATCACTACTTATATACAAGAGTATAATTGTTCCACATATAGACTACTGCTCATTTATATTATACCTTAGTAATGAAGGAGAGCTAAAAAAATTACAAATTTCGCAAAACAAAGCCATGCGAATCATATTGAAGTGCAGTGGAAGAACAAACATTAAAAAAATGATTAAACTTTTGCATATTATGTCAATAGACCAAAGAATTCAATATAATGTTGCTAATGAAACTAACTCAAGGGGATAATTCCAAGATATTTGCAAAACAAATGAAAAAACAATGAGTTTATCATAAATATGCCACAAGATGTACAAAAAATATAAGATTAGAAAAGGAAAGAAAAACTATGTCACAGAATTGTCTGATGTATAAGGGCATTAAAATGTATGAGGAGATTCCGGATGATATAAGAAATTTATTCAGGGTTAAATGTAAAAAATATATGTGTGAAAAATATTAGTGGATTATATTATAGCTAAATTGAAAAATATACAATGTTAGGAAAAAAATAAGTATAATGTACATGAAAAAAAAATAGTCTCGGGATACGGATATTCACGCGTTTACAGGGCTTATGACCTGTCATTGGCTGGGTTGAAATCCAGATTTGTCTGCAAGTTTTTGGACATACCCACTCAAAATGTTAATACATAAATAGTTGAAAAGCCGCCGCGATGGTTCACAATAATTACTACGACTTTCCCTGATCCGCATCTGGTGCTGCATAGGGCACATTATTGGTACACCAAGTGCAGTGTACGAGGGGGTACCCAAAAGAAACCGAACTAATGTTGTGAGTTTTTGTAGTACCGCTTTCTGCCGCTAGGGGCGCATAGAGCCACTATTTACGAGTCATTTAGCTGAACGTCGTCGCTAGAGAAGGTTCCGTTGGGTTTTTGTGAATTTTTTAGTGACAGTTGTTTTGTGTGCTCGTCGTTTTTGCAATGACTGATTCTCATGAACAGCGCGCGGCCGCAAACTTTTGCTTCTTGTTCGGAAAAACTAGCACAGAAACTCTTGAAATGTTAAAAACGGCCTATAAAGATGATGTTATTGAGAAAACTCAAGTGTTTGAGTGGTTTTCCCGTTTTAAAAAAATGGTGAAATGTTAATTGACGACAAACCTCGCTCTGGTCGTCCGTCCACGGCCCGAACCGATAATAATGTTTAAAAAAATTCGCGAAATCATCCTGGAAGATCGACGACAGACTATTGAAGAAATTGTGAAGCTGTCTGTAGTGACTTGGAGTTCAGTCTGGAGTGACCTGGTTTGTGGCAGTCGGGCGACTGGTTTTTCCACCACAATAACGCTCACACAGCCATATCTGTGCGCGAATTTTAGACCAAAAATGGCATGACCCCTGTGCCCCATCTCCCTTACTCACCTGATTTTGCCCCTTGCGACTTTTTTTTATTTTCCCAAATGAATAAAGTCATGAAAAGAAAGCGTTTTGCCGACATTACCGAAGTGAAGAAAAAAACGACAGAGGCGCTGTCGGGCATCACAGAAGACGAATTTAAAAAATGTTTGGAGCAATGGAATAAAAGATTGGACAATTGTATTAGTGCCAGAGGAGAGTACTTCGAAGGGGATTGAAGATTTTTTGTTTAAAAATTAGATACATATTTTTTTTTAAATAAGTTCGGTTTCTTCTTGTAGTACATTGATCATTTGTTACATGAAAGAAAGATGCTTAAGCTTCTGCGCCAGTCCTATAATATATCACAAAAGAATAATAATTATATCTACGTGATAAAACACATCCAATAAATATTTTTATTACGTGAAGGCAACATGATCGCTTTTAGGGCCAGTCTAAAGCGCCGTGTTTGAAATAGCTTTATGTGTTAAATAAATATTGTATTTCGACCAAATAGAAAGAATCTAATAAATATAAATAACCTTGATTTATTGGAAAAAATAAATTGCCTGTAACCTTAGACAAAGGTAGCACGTAATCCAGGTAGGTACTTGATAATAGAAAAATCTATTTTTGCCCATTATTTTTATGTACACAGTCTAAGGACTAAAGTGTTTTCATCAGTACCTACCCGGATTTATGGCCCTACCATCCTACAGAGTGGGAGGGCAACACCATAAATCTCTCTCACGGATCTGGACATTTTGGCTCCAATAAAAACAGTAATCCATTTTTAAAACCAATATTGTGCATAAAGATCATTTTAAAACGTCCCCCCTTAAAAATAAAGTTACTCGATTATCTCCCTCGATTATCTCCCTGGAATTTAACATACTATCTATGTTTTTTTAACACATTTAAGATATCGATTAAATGCGTGTTTGCGTCGTTTTATTTTTTTAATATTTTTATTATTAAAGGAGCTAAATAAATTATTTTAAAAATAAGACGACACAAATACGCATCTGGACGATATCTAAAATGTGTGAAAAAATCATTGCTCTGATGTTAAATTCCAGGGAGAAAATCGAGGAATACGTTTGTATGGGAAAGCGGCCGCGAGTCACATGGTGTGGTATGCTCTTAGATAAATAAAACGAATAGTTTCTTGAGATTGTTAATAGTTTTATCTTAGCCTTATTAACATGGATTTTGAAATGATTTTAATAATTTTATATAAGATGTCCTTTTAGTTGTAATATACAAAATCTACATTTGATTCAATCATGTTTAAGTTGCCTGATTTAAATATTTCAATTTTCAATTTTTCCTGAGTGTTCAGCTATATTTTTGGCGCAAAGATGAATTTAAAAAAAAGTTAAATCGCATGACATTTCATGAAACCATAAGTTTTCAACAAGTATATCTTGTAAACTCGGAGAAAAACGCATTGCTCTTTTATTTATTGATATCTTTATAATTTTGTCTTTAAAAATTCACAAAATCTGTGAAAAGCGTTTATTACCAATGTATCTTATAGATTTAGCCAGTTTAGGATTACAGTGTTTAAATTGAAGACATCCGATTTCAAAGGCATTGTTTTTTTTTCCTGATTTCAGGAATTGTTTCAGGACTTTTTCAGAATTTCATGAAATATTTTAGGACTTTTCACGTTTTCAGTCTAACGAGAATACTAATTCCTTAAATCGCTCGCCAGTGATAAATGGCTTGACAGTTTAATTATTTTTCCACTGTTGGACTAGCTAATGAAATAAAAAATATTTGTTTCTTGTTTTGCTTTGACGAGTTTACTTTAGGGAAAAAAATACTATTTGAATAATTTGAAAATACAGTAAATTAACGTGGAATAAGATTAAAATGATAATCATAGGAATTGAGGTAATCATCATTTAATCATCGTCCCTATCATCATCAAAACGATTGACCGCCATGCGTTTCCAAAATTATTCAGGTACACATTGGTAACACATTAGTTGCTCAATCACAGATAACTATCGACGTAGTTAAAAACGTGCTAACCACGTGCTAGCCCTAATGATTTGACCGATCACAGTTCGATACCGTGGTGTCAGTTCAGCGAACGCGTTCGCCGAGCCGAGCATAGCCGATCTGAGCCGAGCGGGACCGATGCACGCGATATCGCGGCCGTACGTCAAACGTTAAATCAACGCGCTTGTCGGATTTTTTATTATGTCGACTGCTTTTCTCAATATTTGGCTTGCCGAAAACCGGCTAAATTATAAATAAAGATTGAATGAATATTTGTGCGAATAAGATGTATCTCGGGAAATGGCTCGCGACTAGTATGCGCTCGTTTAATAATCCCGATCGATAACTTTTAACGCGTGTTCCATTGTGATCGCGAAAACGTTAAACATCCATGGGTAAGAAATCGTTATCACGTCGCTTATTACCGAGTCGGTAGTGATTTGTGATCGAGCAACAGGTACCATTCTGGTATAAACTGCCTGGGTTGTTAAAAAAATATTTATTTTAAATAACTGTTTTAAATAAAATAATTACCCATTAAACAGCTGAGATTATTTTTATTATTACAGTTCAACCCCCTTGGGCGGGATTTTACCTTTTTTCCGTTCAATTACACCTCCAGCTTCCGTTTCCCGCCTGAGATTCGCCGCCCACCGTAATCCGCGGGAACCTTATTAATTAGGCGGGAAATATTGAAACTTTGGCGCCCAAACTTTGCGTCGCCATGACACCGGAAGGAGGTAAAGAGTTTTAATACGCAAGGAAAACAAAAGAAACGTCTCTATACTCGGTCGGATATCCAGGACGCCCAGGATAATTTTCTTCTATTATTTGTTTGTCTTCAACCCAGCTCTGCAATCCTCAATACATTTTATATGGGTACTATTTTCCGATTTTTAAATGGGTGTAACAAAACTCGTAGTACAACCCGGAAACTGGTGAATCTACATCATATTTTGGAGTCGAATGTGTAATATGACTTTTTAATCTGAGCCTGAAAAAAAAATATTTTTTTCTGTCATAAATTTGGGAGATTAAGTAAAATCGATAGAATTTAAGTATTGAATAAGGCGGAGAAAAAAAGCCGAACGAAAGATTCAGCTCCCATGAGATACCAGGAGACCCACACCTGTCAATTCATTAGAAAATTGCCCCTACCTTGGTATTATGGAGACTGGAAATGGGAGGGGATCTTCTGTCCTGCACTGCACTTCAAAATAACGTCACAAAACACTAAACAGATCACAAGATTTCAATACAGACACAAGTACACAATGGATGAAGGTTTTACTGAGCTCAAAGTTGATTTTATGAGAATGCGTTTATAAGATGCGTTTAGATTAAGATAAGCGAGTTTGCGAATATGCGTGCGGGTTTTTGTAGCGGCTGCGTTATTGTTGTAATTTTTAGACTACCCGCGAAGTGCCATGGATAATTTGTTATTTTTAATAGAGGACGGTATAGAAGGAATATAGGAATAGGAATCAAGGATTTACTGGGGCAACTTGTTCCAAGGATGGACTAGTTGTGCAAAAATAAATTTTGGCAAAGAACGTTAGGTTACCTTGTTTTCAAAATTATTTCATATGTTACCTATGGGCTTAAAAACATCTACAGATTAACAATAAAAATGTTATATCTTGAAGATTTGGGAGAAAGAACTATGTTGTATTGATTTTATCTTAATTTTAAGTTTTATATATTTTTAAACTTTATTTTTCTCTTGTCTCCAAAAATATTGCATTTTTATTTTCTCTCTAAACTGCTATATTAGAATATCTTTTTTTTTGCACCCGATTTCAAACTGTTAAAACTACAGTTTTTCGGAACAGAATTGTTATTTATTTAAATTGTTAAATTTTAGGGTTTTTTACTGCAAATAGTTTATGTGAAATAAAAATATTTAAAAATTAAATAAAATGATAATTTCTACAATAATAGTTTAGGAAATGAATATTGTTTAATCGGTCAAATTTTTTATAATCGCAGTCCCTGTATCGTTTAATGGTTGAGAATCTTTGGAATTAATTCCAGTCTGCCACAGTCTACAGTGCATATCTTAGCCTGGTTTTATTTCAATAGAAAACCTCCATTGCCAGAACTTTTCCCATTAATTGAAAATCCTCTAATTGGTTCACGAAATAAGGAATTCGACAATTTATTTTTTTATTTTTTTGTGTCTCGTAGTGTAGATGTTAGCTCGTTGGAGTGACATGCATGAGGACGCGCGTTCGATTTCCGACGGAATCAATATGAAATATTTATTTTAATGCGATTTTCAAATAAAAAGGTCGGTTTACGGACGATAATTTTACGTGATAAGAAAACATTGATAAAAAATAGCATACTTTTATGAATTGAATTGAATTATTATTACTGAATTATCATTATTTTGCAAAATACAAAGCAGAAGTTAATTGAAAATTACAATTTTTTTCATAAATTATCATTTTTTTGCACTCGTTAATTTCACTTTCACTTTGTAGCTTGTGTGCTGCTGCTGTCTCTCTTCTACTCGGACGCATCGGCCGATGGAGTAGAAGAGAGATAGATGCGTCACAAACCGAACGCTTACGCCGATCGTGCCTCTCTATCGCTTGTTCCGCGCTCTCGCTTGCACACTCGGCTCAGGCGGAACGTGACGATGAGTCATGCTTTTTCGTGTGTGCAGCCGGCGTTCGTCGATTTATTAGGCGTTATCACGTCAAAATATTTTACGCCTTGGACTAATGCTGAAGCGAAGCTAACTGATCACCTTGCCTTCATGTCACAAATTATCATGACTCTACTACTTGGTGTATTAATGCATTGCCTTATGAACCTTGATGACGATTTTTTGCTGCATTAAAGATGTTACGATGTTTCATGGTTTAGCGTCTTCGTCACGGATTACTCATCAAAAATAAAAATAAAAAATAGAAGAGTGTTTGCTCACTTTTATTGTTTGAATGTTATCTGTTCATTATTTGCATAGTGGCTTCGTAACAGCTTATGTTAGACAATTTTTTATTATTTTATGAATTATAGAAAACAACATTTTGAATGTATACAAATACTTGTAGACAAATTACTGGATTGTACCCATGCTGGGCTGATATCAGATATTATTGATATCCCAACAGAGACAGAGAAACTCTGGAAAGGAATGTGGGTTATCTAGGCGTTTACAGGGCTTATGACCTGTCATTGACTGGGTTAAAAGGCCACTTGATAAACTACAACATTCCCCATTCCGCCCATCATCAAATAACCATATATGACAAATTTTGGAACTACTATACATATATTGAACTCGTCTTCGTCGTTCCGCATTACAGAAATTTACTATGCTGGTGTCATCTGTTGAGAAGATTGTTAAGCACTTTTTGGCAATCATCTTTATTTGTGTGGGTAAGGCTCTACCGAGCTTTATTACTTACTAGAAGACGCCTGAAGATGTCTCTCTAATTTTTGCTTGCTTTATATTATTTTAACCAGTTATTTTTTTATTTTTTTTACCCACATTCGTTTCCAGAGTTTCTCTGACTCTGTTGGAATATCAACAATATCTAAATTATAGAAACGTTTCGTCGAACAAGTAACCCATAAACGCTTGAATTTTTGACGTGTTGGTACATGGAAACACTTTTATTTATTTATATTTTAATGTTCTGTACACAGAGTTTTGTAGATATAATAAATTGACATTAATATTTCAAGGCAACACAATGTTAAAATAATTAATACATTAAAATTTTAATTCCGGGTACCACTGGAATTCCTCGCTGTTCGCTCGCCTTTTTAGAGGTTAATTATTCGTCTAATTTATAAGCCTAAATTATATTACACAAAACGGAGATAAAGAAATTTAAGACATTTTCTAAGTTTGTAACGAATTTACATTAATTGGCATTTATTTTGTTTGGTATTTAGACTTGGATAAAATTCCCTGTGGCGTAAAACTTTCATCTTGGTTAAACCAATTCTAACTCAATTTAATATTCCAAAGAAATTATTATTATTGTGGAATTTTTCACAAAGATAGCTTTTCACGACCTACGGAATTATAGTGACATTAAATTACAATTATAATAATTTACATATCCACCCATGTCAATTTTTTAAAATATATATCCTTTGAATTTTGTGTTTCTATGCATTTAATTATATAAAATTTACAGAAAAGTCATTAAAATTTTGACAAATTATTCAGCAAATTTTCAATTTTAAAATGCGCTTTATCGAAATAAAGTATTCAACGAGGATTTACATTTTTATGGCAAAAGCAAATACCTCTATAATTTCAACAAGAAAGCGTCGAGCTCTGTGGTTTTTGACTATCAATTAAATATTTTTATTATTAAATGGATAAGTAATCGATAATATCGTTATTATTGTCATTATTGTGTACATTTTAAAAATGATTATTTGTGCGCAACACTACGAAAATATCGTTTATTATAGTACACTATGGCCATCTATGAACAAAAGTCTGCATTATACGGCTCGCTTACAAATAAAGCAATGTAGCACGCTGCTTTATCGACAATATTTTCATAATAATAGTTCGTAAGTTTGATATTGTTCTGTGTGTTTTTTGACGATTTTACAAGTGTCACCTGATTATAGCACTTCAGATTAAATATACGCAGTTATTTTGAGCCTAATTTTGTCTTCTCTGTGATTAATCAATACATTTATCCCGGAATCTTTGTAGGTTATATCAATGTGAAATGTATTAACAGCAGCCAACTCCCTTATAATTTCGACACGTCTTGCACAAAATTTATGTAATAACCGGTTAAAAATTGCAATGCAAAGCCTCCAGACTATCGGAATTTATAATTCACGCAGAAATTATGTAGGTGTGTGTGTTAATTAAACAGTCGTTGCTTATTGACAAATTCTCATTTACATTGCCCATTCGAGATGTACGTGTCAAAATACTAACTAAACTGAATAAAACTGCGAGAATATAAATAAATAAAATCTAATATCTTCTAATAAAAGATTTAACCTTCAAATCCTTAGCTTTGACCTTTGAAGGACGCAGTGTATGGAAATTATTCTGATGTTTTTAATTTGCGAATTTATCACGGTTTATCAATTGAACTCGATGTCTAATAGTGGACCTTTGTCAAGATTTTTTTTTAATGGCTAATTAAATTCTTAATCATTTTTAGATTTCATCATGTTTTCAAACAGTATACTTTCCTTATCTCACCCAATGGTGCATAAGGCACTGCATCTTAATTGTTTATTACATGAAAACGAGAGGATCAGTCTTACGCCTCAGAGCCATTACAAGTTTCACTTATGAAATATTTAATGTAAAAAAAACATTTGAATAAACATTTTATTTTGACCTCACCGGGGAATTGAACCTCACGCATGGTAGCCTAATGGTATTACCCACTATATCATAAGAATGGCGTCATGGGTTAGTTAGTTTTCTATCAACTTCACCAGCATCAATACTTATTTAGGTATTCATTTAAACAACTTATGATATCTGCGTTCTCACGGGAAACCGAACCGGGAACCTCTGATACTCGTGAGTATCGAGAGTCAGAGTCCAGCGTCTTTTAACCACTGCGCCAGGCTTTTCATAAATTTATTATTTAAAATATCAATAATTTTATTTAAGTATAATCTTCAGTTACTAACCAATAATAAGTCGTTATTTGATCAAATTTTTCTTTGTACATTGTCTTACTGTTATCAAAGTAAATATTGTCTATTCATAACATTCCTCCTCTACATATTTAGTTAATGCTTAAAATAAAACTATGTAGACAAACACATTAAGATTACAAATCATTTGACCTCCGCTGATACCTTTATCAATTTGTTTATATTAAACAATGATAACTATTAAAAATACACGGAAGGAGAAATCCTCATACCTTTTCTTTTTTTTAATTCTTGGTTTAATTACGAAGTTTTAAATCCATTAAAAAAATAATATTTTTAGCCCTAGTGCCATTTCAGTATGTTTAATAATTACTTCCAACTCTTAATCCAACGTCGATTTCTAAGTTTTTTTTACTGTGAATTTAGTAGTTTTTCTTAAAGCTCTTTAAACTCTTAATAAAAGTCGCTTCCTTTTAACTTGACTGATTCCGTTAAGCTCAAAATTCTTCCCAATTTGACTCCAAAGCCATGGTTTTAAGTTATACATAAATACTAGACTGAGCATTCCTTAAATTGGAACTCACTAGACTTAACTCCATCTTTATGGCAATTAACTAAGTAACAAGATAATTATCAAAGTGTTTTCATTGATTGCAAAGTTTTGCCTTTTCTGTATCCTAATAATTTCAATAACCTTGTATATTATCTCTTTACATAATTTTGCTCTCAACTATCTTTATTTCAAAGCAACAAACTATGGTTCACGGTAAACAAGAAATTATGTTATTAGAAAAAAAAAAAAGAATTTGTTCAAACTGAATAATATTTGTACTTGTTAAATAATTACAAAAAAGCTAATAGACGCTTACTTACCATTGCATTATTTTGCTTTACGTTATTTTATTATCATTATTATCAATGATTGCATAAGACGCATGTAATACTTCTTTTTCTTTTATGGTTTTACAATGTGTATCCATATACTTATTTCCAAATTTGTTCAGGTAGATAAAATCTAAGAATATCACAGTTTGAATGAACTATTAACATCCATCTACATTGCATTCAATTTAACAAACCATATTTTAAAATTAATATAAAATAATACTAACCAGTATTATTAATAAAAACTGGAGGATCCTAACGGCAGAATTTAAAAGACTCATTTTAACACAGCTCTATAATGGTGAACCTATTTCCAAAAAATCTTGTAATAAAATTAGGCCTGCCTTCGTTACTCTAATCCCCACTTGAATGGTATGTGGGACACTGCACGGTACCTCCTTAAAAAACAGCTGACTCTTCACTGTAAAGATTAGGGCTAGCCCGATACACTGAACACTATTATTATTTGATATAATTTCATCAATGACCTTTGAATACCATTGGAAGCAGAGTACTTATGAATGAGATGTAATATAGTTATCTCCGTAGTAGCTTGACTTATACGGCTATTAAAAACATATTGTTATGTTCCTACATGGTTTCGATTACAATATTGGCTATTTATTAAAGTTCTTTTTATTTGTAGATAATGTAGATATTATCATGAATTTGATTTTATCCACTCAATTATTTAATAAAATTCCCCCATCCTGTCAACATTGCATGTCTTCTTTCCATCCTTAGTCCTGAAATCATCCACCATATAGGAAAGTTCCTTTTTTAGAATGGTATAAAATATTCTAAGAGTTATTTTTTATTTCCTGACTAGGTTTATAATTGTTAATTTTATTCTAGTTTATATATTTCTTATGATTCGACATGCATCATCCTTTTTAGGATTTTTTGCCCAGTAAAAAAAAACTATATCTATATGTAATATTTTTATCTCTCTTTTAAAGTATAGTTTTTTCTACAATAATCCATCTAGTTTTTTGCCTGGCATTGAAAAACTTAGCTGAAGATCGTGCATAAATTTTCAAACAAATATTGACTAAGATCTTTTATTAAATAAACGACGGAATTTTTTTAAATTTTTAAAATAAAAAATAAATATATAAGAGACGTTTTTACCAAACCTTTTTCATAAAACTTTCAATAAAATTTCCCGTTGTAAAAAAGTTCAACAAAAAAAAATTTAAAAAAAAAATTTTTTAAAATAACAAAGGGAAAAAAACCCCTAATTATAATTTTTTTTTTTAAAAAAATTTTTTAAAAAAAAATATTTTTTTTTTGAAAAAAAAAAA
>JAGVSP010001362.1:0-52516 GCA_022494985.1 Micrasema minimum | reverse complement strand
CTATGAAAAATTTTTTAGTTTGGCCAGTTGAAAACCACTTGGTTCCCTTTGAGACAATAAAAAGAGTCGTCAAACTGAACGATTCCCAATTATCATTATTATTATGGAAAATTTATATAGCGCCGTTTTCGTATAAATATACCTCAAGGGCGCAGTATCACAGTAGGTAGTTATTTTGAAATTATTGAGAGAAGCAGCAAAATGATAATAAATATTATAGATAAGTATTTAACTAATGCATCTTACTTATCTACCACAATAACGTAAAAAATCTAAATGGGCTATTGCTAGATGCTTGGCATTATTTAACATTTTACCTCCGTATTTGACGAGTCTTTGTAACAACTCGACCCCGTTGGTTGCCTCGAAGAATCCCTTATCTCTTGTGATGCACTTAGTGACATACGATTGATGTGGATGCTGGGGAATAAAAAGTGCGAACGCTAAAGGAAACTGGAAGCTGGTTTGTTGTTTTTTTATGAAATGCACCAACTTGACGTGACTTCGGAAAATAACGATCATATAATAATAAGGAATTTGACGGCTAGGTACACTGAAACATAAAAGGATTTTGTTTATTTAAAAATATGAAGAGAGAAGTGAACGAATATGGGCCGAATCATAGTTCATATTAAATATACATGGTGTAACAAAACTCGATGTAAAAGCGGAAAACCAGTGAATCTACGTCATATTTGGAGACGATTTAATAGATTATTTTTTTTAAGTTTTCGAGAAAATTGAATACAAAGCTAAATTTTTTTGACGTGACAACGTCTAATAAATCGAAGAACGCCGGCTGCACACACGAAAAAGCATGACTCGTTGTCACGTTCCGCCTGAGCCGAGTGTGCAAGCGAGAGCGCGGAACAAGCGATAGAGAGGCACGATCGGCCTAAGCGTTCGGTTTGTGGCGCATCTATCTCCCTTCCACTCCATCGGCCGATGCGTCCGAGTAGAAGGGAGACAGCAGCAGCACTCAAGCTACAAAGTGAAAGTGAAATTAACGAGTGCAAAAAAATGTTTATTTATGGAAAAAATTGTAATTTTCAATTTCAATTAACTCCTGCTTTGTATTATACAAAATAATGATAATTCAGTAATAATAATTCAATTCAATTCATAAAAGTATGCTATTTTTCATCAATCTTTTCTTATGACGTTATCACGTAAAATTATCGTCCGTAAACCGACTTTACAGACAGCCAAAAGTTTTTTCGAAAAGATTTAGTAAATTATCAAATATGATTTATTTAGTCAAATTAATACTATCCATGAAGATAAACATATTTTAAAAACGCATTTTAATAAGGGTTTGTGCAATTTTACTTAATCTCCCATATATTCAATATCAAAGCTTTTGTGAGCTTTGTTTGATTCTAAGACAAAGAATATATTAGTTCGATTGCTTTACTCTGTAAATATTTTCTAAATCTTTCTTTTTAAAAAAGAAACATGTTTCTATCTCTTTCCTATTTCTCGATACTGATTTTTGAAAATTCAATTCCAATAAAACAGTACCGAAATTACAAGCACATTTGAATATATTTAGTGGTAGCGCATTTGGCTACCGTGCATGAGGTCGCGGGTTCGATTTCCGTAGGGGGTCAACATGAAATATATATTTACATGTGTTTTCATATTAATATTTCATGTGTGATACCTTGGACTGGTATTGAAGCGAAAGGCTGATCATCCAACCTTCTTGTAATAAGCAATATACACTGCACGACATATAAGTTTATTGTAGTACCTACAACCTTTCCGATCGGGCGTGCAAAGGCATAATTTTCATTGTAAGAACCTAACTTTAGAAAAATACAAAACGCTTATTTTCGATCCTCGCCTCGTGTGGGTGGTCGAGTTTTAGGGAATTTATTTCTTTCATTTCGATAATAAATGTACCGTAAGATAGTTCCCATCTACGTACTTAATTGAAGTAGATATCCTTTGTAATATAAATCGTAGTGTGTCCTTGAAATCTACTGACTCACCCATAAATACTAATTTAAACAAATCTTCGGGGTACTTCAAATTTAAAGAAAACTAGATTTGTGTTGCATTAAAAAAAAATACATTAAAATATAAAAGGAATAAAAACAAGAAATTACAAAAAAAAAATACAAATAAAGAAAATACACTGCTACTTTCCTTTATCCGCACCCAATGGTGCATAGGGCACTGCATCAGTACACCAAGTGCAGTGTATCTTAATCATTTTTATTATGCATGAAGGTAAGATTTTTAAAAAATTACAAAAAAACATTAAAAAGTCTACGCACATAGGTATTTAAGAAATTCCATAAAAAATATTTTTTTTTATCTTATGATATTTGCACAAATTTCAATTTGTAAATACTATTTTCAATAAAGCCTAAGCGGCTTGTGCTTGAAAATAGGAATCAAGTCGTGGCGGAGTGGGGATATTATATATATATATTTATATGTTAGCAGAGGGACAAAAGAGTTTCAATAATGCCTCATTAAATCATAATTGAATTTTCCATTTAAAAAAATTTAATAAGATTTTCTGAAAATACTTTCGTTTACAGGTTGCTATCGATCGTAGGTTATTTATTTATTTTATTTCAAACTTTCTGTAGAAAATGTCTTCTTCGCCTTCCCTTGAAGCAGCTTCTTACACTGCTTTCTGTTCTGGCAGGCAAATGTCCAGTCCACGTCTCCTATCTTGGCCGCGACTGTCCGGATATTGTCGCCCCAAAAAAATTAAAAAAAAATTAAGTTTTTGTAATACCTAAGAATATGATATTAGTTCAAAACCAAAGCGATTTTAGTAAAATAAAATATTCCGATAAATCCATAATGTGTGCCTATAGTATTAATTTCAACCACCGCCAGTGGTCCCATTAAGCCAAAAAGACGAAGAAAAGTTTTTTATTATTTTCTATCTTACTGGAAATCCAATTTGGAACCTCCATGGCGTAAAAATTATGTTTGAAAATTCACGCAATTCTCAAATTTTACCCAGAAAATTATATACACGCTCGATAAGATGACTCGGTGGAATTCTGTTTGGCCGTTTGGCCCTGCGCTGATGATGCGTTTCCCAACGGTCATTGATATTTCAAATATTAACCCTTGTTCTCGTCAAGTCAGCCGCAATCAGGATTTGCGACATGTCCATCTCAATATTTATAAGACGTTAGCGGTTGGATCTGAGCTGAAATAATTGCACATTCCATCAAAGGTTTTGTTTTAACCAAACCACGAAGCAGGTTATCGGCTTGCCGACGATATTCCAGCAGGATTCTGACATTTTTATTTACTTTCCCGCGCGCACCGTATAGCGCTGGCGCTATCAACATGGGCGCCATCTTTTGGATGTTTGCTGTACTACGCTTAATAGAATAATAATAAAAAAACTGTAACAATTATCAGATATTATTGAATCAAGACAGAGAAACTCTTACAAGATAACCCACATTCGTTTCCAGAGTTTCTCTGTCTCTGTTGATTATCAATAATATCTGATATCAGCCCAGCATGGGTATAATCCAGTAATTTGTCTACAAGTATTTGTATTCATTCAAAATGTTGGTAACAATTATGTTTGTTTTGCTATAGAATAAACCTGCGAGTTTCGCTCGAAGCAGCCTACGAGCGAATTTTGCCTTTTTCGTCATGTTTTCAAGGGTTTTCAGCCGAGGGATTCTGTTAATTTTGTCGAACTACTGCGCATACGATTTTGTACTGAATTCGTATGCGCAAAAGTGTCTTAAACCTTAAGATAATACGGCCACAGGGCATATAATCGTTTGACGTGCTTAGTAAAGATGTTAATCAATCGAAATAAAGAACTGGATTATTTAAAACAGAAATGTCAGTTCGAACATTCGAATTTAGGTTTCCGCGTGACCTTGACTTTTCACGGCAATCTCATCATCATCATCATACTATATCCGCTCCCTACGTGTTAGCATATGTAATACACAAACTGCCTCCAGGCCAAGCGATCGGCCGCCAGCCCCCGTGCATCCTCCCAAGTCAAGTCCACGTCCCGCAGCTCTGACGCCAACTGCCGGCTAATTATTGTCAACAGTGGTCGTTCAGGACGCGGAGAATCCGATGCCTTGTGTAATGTAAAATAGGCGCGGCAATCTACGCATTTATTATTGAAAATAGTTGATTTGTAAAAAACTGTTGGATTTTAAAATATATTTATTTGATAAATTGCAAATCTGATCAATTATCTTCGGCCTACTAAAATTATTATAATATATAGGTTGGTAGCAATAAATATTAGGTACACACTTGTAGAAACATAATGGAACGAGGCTAACTGGATTCAGGATAGAGTAATCAATCCATCTTGGAGAGCGTAGAAGATTTCGGTACAATAGGACATATATGTATTATTTAAAACCGTTGATGTAGTATTTTACATAAAGCATCAGCTCTTCCTCAATTATTTAAATATCTCACTTAGCTACCTTGCAACAAGGCACACACAACAGTCAGAACTACGTAAATACAGCACATTAGAACCACGGTATGTCCGATACATTTTGACACAAGCATAACCTATAAATGTATGTTAAATATAATCAAAACATTTTCATTACATGCCAATATTTCTTCAAAACATCAGCATTTATTTGGTACGAGCTTCGTATTTCATAAAAAATCTATCATTTATATTTAATTTCATATCAAATACTGAAAAACCCTATGATTTCTGTTACCATATAAATGTAATCAAACATGTTGAGAGAGCACCGTGATGGTTCAATCAACTCAATTTTATTATTTATTACACATAGCCAATTATAGTAAACGTCCGACTTTCTTGGCACAAACCAATATTGAATGAGCAAATTTTGAGTACCTATATTCTTAATTTTTAATTATTTCATAAAAAGCCTGTTTGGATTCAGTTGAAGTCATTTCAAAACATCGTATAATAAGTACATTCTTAAATTTACTGTATGAAGATAAACATATGTAGTGTTTATAAATACTACATAGTCTTATAAATTTAATGGTAGTATCTAAGAATCGATAGATTAGCTGTAAAAAGAGATACATTTTTTAAATATGTTTTTGTAAACAATTTATTTGTATTGTCGGGTATCAAGAAAATAAAATAAATTGTAGAAATCAATATTTTAAGCTGCAAAGTCAGTATGACAAGTACCCGTGTGTTTGACGACTGAGGACGCTACTAATTAAAAAACTAGTCGAACTATGCCTACTATGTTACTGCGTATTTCATCCACTTTACTTTCCAGGTTTGACTTCCTAAGATTTATTTTTGTTCCCAAATATGAAAAAATGACTTCTTGAAAAGCAGTTCACTTCGTGCGAATGAGGAAATAAAGTTGAAAAAAAAACATTTGTTATCTTCACAGAGGTACTTATCATACCGCTCACGTATATCCATTATGAATAAAGAAGTTCCATATCAACCGTGAACAGCCATAACCTCCTATCTTCATAAACATAAATTATTCAGGTAGAAGAAAAAACCTCCTAATTTTTGTATACATCATCATCACTTAGCTAACATCACCGCACAAGTCATTTTAGTTAATATTACAGGGCAATGAATAAACAATTTTTTTTATTGAATTCAAGATAAATTTAGAGAAAAGTTTTAATGATGGATGTTTTATGGAAGAATATTTTATTTCACTACATTTAAATCTCATTGATAGATCGACGCAAGCAAAAATGGCAAAAATATCTATCCAATAACATTAAAAAGTGAAAAATTTTCATTTTCGACTTGAGCGGTGTTGTTAGCCAAGTGACGATGTGTGTATTTTAGAATGGGTGCTGGAAGCGTTGTGGTCTCTTGAGTCCAGAGATCCTTGGTTCGAATCTCCACTTCGACAAGCCACTTAGGCTTCACTAAAAATAGTATTTACTAATTGAAATATGTGCAAATATCAAAAGATTTCATAGATTGAACTGTTAATTCAAAAGAAAATATGTATCAAAATTGTTGGTTTTCTTATAATGGTATTAATTATTGCTGTAAGTGAAATATTTGAATGAAATATGTCACATGGTGTAGTATATTTCATTATACGGCTACAAGATAACATTAAAGGCACCAAATCATAAAAAATGTGAGTAAGGAGGTTATGCCAGTTCACGATTCGGTATAATAAGGTTTTAAAAATATGATAATGTTGAGGTTTTGTTCAATCCAAAAAATTTGTAATATTTTATTGTTCAATAAAAATCAAAGGTATAATCCAAAAATCATGTAAAATTTTTGAATGTATAAAGAAAAGACGTTTGACGTGAATAGTACATAACATCTTTCAAAGTAAGATTTAAACTTAAGTTTTTAATTTTAAAAATGAGTATCTCATTGAATAGAAACAAAATTTTATGGGAGAATCTTTACAATAGCTACTGACAAGTTCCACAAAAATGGTTAAATAAACATAAATATTAATATATTTTTAACGATAAAGTCTACGACAGTGAGTTAATGATAGACTATGATAATTAATAACATAACAATACAATACACATCAAATAAAATACACTACTGCAAAAAAAAACAAGTGAAATAATATCATTTTTTAAATAACTAAGTATATTAATTCATTTTATATACAAACATGAATTGATATGGATATACTATATGATTTATAAATTTTTAGCAATTAGATTGCAATATGTTAAATAAATAACCCTAGGCACTAAATATATCTCTGGACTTGTTGATAACTAATTTCATCTACAACTTTATTGTATAAATAATCCATGAAATAAAACAAAATATAAATATGTTTTGGTTCTTGAAAGCCAAAAATAACATTAAAAATTTATATAAAATCAAATGTCGCCTTAAATTATAACAAAACATTTCTATAGCCAAAGAGATAAAATTCATGCAAATAACACTAAAAAGTATTTTGTACAAGTCTAGTATCCTAAAATAAATGGTAACTTGATTAATAAATTAATAACCTAATATTGTACTCCTCGTATGAATTTTCAGAGTAAACTAATAAATAATGGATAATGACTAATTAAGTTAAGTGAATGGTTAATGCATTAGATCCATTTAACATAACAACATTTTTGTTAATTATAGGGAATTTGGTTATGTATATTTAGAAAACTAAACTAGGACTTATCGACCAAACAAATTATAACCATAGAAGAAATAACTAAGGGATCTTTGTTCCTAATATATATTTTAAAAAATAAATTGTATTTCCTGTTTTCAACTGATTCAGAATCACTCTATAATCATTCTACGTTAGCTGGAGAAAAGAATAATTTTGTATTGTAATATTAACCAATATGTTACAACTTACAACAATTATTTCATTATATTTCCGTAGATGTTAGATGGGTTTTTTCTGTTTACAGATCAACAAAAGGTTACAAATGCTGTGTTTTTATCAACATTTTAACGATTATTAAGCATATCTAAGGCTTGTATACAATTTTACTTTCACGGATTAACCATTATTTCTTAATACTGTATATGCATAGACACCTTGATTATTTCCAAATATTTATAATATCAGCAATGGATTCACATCAATTAACTTTACTTTTAAAAATGCGAATTTTAAAATGCTATTTCTGTTTTATGAGACTATCTTTGTTCGCATTTTATAATCACAAACCTTATGGAGAGAAAACTCTCAAACTTCTAAGTAAAGTAGCCAATACATTAGCTAAGCATTCAGCTCGGAGGGCGAGTTGGCCCTCGAGGGAGCTGCTGCCTTCAGCTTGCTGTGTTTCCGCCATTTTGATGTTGTGTTCCCTGACAACCCGAGCCATGTCAGCACCAGCCAACTCCTTAAAGGCAGCGGCCACATCGTGCACTCGCAGTACTAAGTTTCTCGTTTGGAGAGGTGCTGAAGTATGCCTGCCTAAAGCCTGTAATGAAGGGAAAACATTGTTAGTGTACCCAAATTAAACTCATGGTATTGTGGTTAACTAGACTATTTTGTAACAAACAGCATATTTATATAACATTACATTTTTGTTAGTAAAAAGAAATGGTCTTCTTTCAAATCATGTCAGAATTTGTTTATTGTCACTGAAAGTGTGCATGTGTGTCTATATAATATACACCGTGTCCCACGATGAGACCGCGAAACTCCGGAGGGTGATTGTTCATGGTATTCTGAGAAAAAAATCCTTATAAAATTTTTTGATCCGGGCATTTCCAATAATTAATTTTAAAAAAGTATTCATAAAAAGCGACGAGTGTTATACTGGCTTCTGTTTGAAGTGCTAGCCGTGGCGGGGTGGCGGTGGGCGCGGAGGAGTGGCGGTCCGCTCTGGTACGCCTTGTACGGACATTCAAAATTCGAATTTCATATCTGAATCTTTAGTTTAAGTTTCAAAAATATGTGATTTCTTCGCGCTTATTGGTGCAGGTCACGTGGTGTGAGCCAGTTCAAAAATTGACGGTATTACACGCGTGAATTTTTATTCATATTTTAATAATTTTTTTAAGAAATTAGAATTGAGTTTTTTGAAAAACTTTATTAAGATTTTTTTTTCTCAGAATATCATGAATAATCACCCTCTGGAGTTTCGCGGTCTCATCGTGGGACACGGTGTATATTGGCAAATTTATTTTAATGACAACACCAACTCTATATAAGACTCTCATAGTGTAATGCCTAACACGAAGGCACCACAAAGGTTTTGTGTTCTTAAATTAAAACTTATTTTTCTCAATTCTGAGCATTTTGTCATAAATATTATTACTCTCTGAAATCAGGGCTCATGCTTAATAGTTGAGGTGGTTAAAATAAATAAATTAGGTCAGTTAAATTTAACTAAGTACATATCTTTTAAACCAAATATGTTTTGGTAGTGACAACAATAATGTTCATATTACAACAATAAGCATAAAAATCAAGCATAAAATTCAGATTGTTCTGAAAAATAAATAATTTTATCTAAAAATTAAAAAAAAATAGAAACCTGTGAAAGATCCGCCAGTTTCCTCAGAGGATTGAGACACTCGGCTAGTGGAGCTGCCACTCCTCTTGGTACACCATTAGCCAGTGCTGCTACCAGGGACCTACTCCCGGTTACCAGAGCTACTGCCTCGTTTGTCAATTCATCTCTAGCAGCCTAAAATTTATAAGTTTGTGCTTACATACTTTAAAATAATCAAGCAATAATGAAAACAATAGAGGGATAATCAGGGAATAATAAAGTAGAACTTCGATTTTATCAGAACATTTAATTTACCCAAATTACCAAGTTAATATCCTATGTACTTGCGAGTTACGTCAAGATGTACCTATGTATTTATTAAGAATTACTCGGATGCTTTTAGCAGATTTTGTCAAAATGTACGGCTTTGGTAGATGTGACAGGATTTACAATCTATATTATTATTAGCGTAAAAATGATAGTAGTCATAGTAGTGTCCTTTTAAAGATTCTACAAGGGGCAAAAAAAATGATTCTACTCAGGCCTCGGTTGGGCGGCTCTGTGGGCCTCCGTAAATTAGGTTCCTGTTTGTTGGGACCATTGATTAATTAAAACATGCATTAATTAATCAATGGTTGGGACTTTTAGCTAATCAACTAAAGGTGGCACAACCAAAAATCGAGGTGCGGAAGCGCCGAAAAGGCCCTAGTCATAATTAATAAAACTACTCTCAGCCACAATGGAAATAAAGACAGATAATGGAGATTCCAGTAAAATCAATAGAATATTATATGCAGATGTATTTTTCACAATTATTTGTTAAAACAGCAATGAAATTTGTATTTCCTACGCTTTTTGCAGAGTCTGGGCTAGATACAATACCAATTTGACATTGTCAACGTCTGATCCTAGGTGGAACACCAGAAAAATACTGTTTATGCCAAAGAAAGGAAAAGAAAAATGAATTTATTTACCTGAAATTTTCTCTCATCAATATCTTCTCCTCCTCCGTGTGCATGTTGGTGAGAACAGTTCTGCGCTACCTGGTGCAGTCGAGCCAATAAACCATCCACTGCTACTTCAGTTTTCTGCAGCAAAGTTTCAACATTCACAACATGCCCATTCCCTCCTAAACCACATTCTGTTGTCATCTTCTGTCTCATCAAAGGAGAGGGAAGAGTGTTAGTTTTAGAGCTATCGGATATGTATTGGTCCTTGAATCGAACGTGATTAGATTTCATCTGAGGGCTACTGTGTTCGGGCCTCAAGGTGGAGAAGTTTGGTGTTTTAGGTCTACACTCTGAATTGCATTGTGTCATGATGTAACCTCTATCTGCAACCAAATCTGGTTGGTTGGAAGGATTGTTGGCAAACTTTCTGTTCATTTGTGGAGAGCATAATGAAAATATTGTGTTCATTTCTCTATTTTTTAGAATTGTATTCTTGGTTTCTGAATGAGATCTTACGTGACCTGTTTTACATTGAGCTTGTGGAGGTGTGCTTAAGCAGTGTAAAGTGCATTCTGGCTGAGAGAGAGTACGAGACCTAGTAGCTGGTTGAGTCAAATCAGTTGGTGCTGAGTTACTGTGATGCTCTAGTTCGATATCTCTATATAAATTGGGATTTCTCTGAAAATGTGGAGATCCAATACTCGCTACTCTTGGTTCAGAACCATTCTTGAGATTAGGAGGAGAATTTTTAAGTGCCGCCTTCATCCTTAAGGTTTCTAAACTTGGTACAGGAGGGAGAGGTGGTTTCTTAGGAGGCATCAGAATATGAGGAGGAATGTCTCTGCAGTTCATCTCTCCCCGAGGGGGTATACAGGGTGGGGAGCCATCACTAATGAATCCATTGGTTATTTCGTGATGGATGTCACCATTTTGTTCACATACCATCTTGAAGTTTAGTTTTTTGTTATTCAATGTATTGAATCGGTTCTCAGGTGGTTCTGAAAGTGGTACCCCATTAAAACTGTAACTAAAGGAATTGGATCTTGGTCTTGTGCTATTTGTTACTAATATACTTTTTGGAGGTCTTTCAGGGGGTTTTGGGCTTTCTAATTTGCTAGCTCTAGGAGGAGGTTTAGGTTCACTCTCACTTAAGTTGGTTATATCCTCTACAGAAGGGTCTACATCTTCATTTTTCGGTTTATTTTCTTTAGTACAACATGAAAATACACCTTTCCTTTCAACGGTTGGATATTCAATGATATGTCCATTTGTAATGGGCGGGTTTTTAGAATTGGACCCGTTATTCTTCAGTTTAGATTCGACATTCAAGTAGGGAACATCAAAAGGTGTATTTTTTTCTATATTCTTTTCATTTATAATTAAACTATTACGTGCTTTACTTAAACTTTTTGCATTAAACATGTCTCTTATTTCACTAACACTTACGTTTCCTTTCACCACTTGTCCATTAGAAGATTTTAATGATTCCAAAGATTTTTGATGTTGTCTTATTTGGGATTCATTTGAATAAACAACATTGTCGTGATAATCTATAGAACTCCCGTTAGTATTAGGAGGGGGTGGAATAATGTAGGACATTATTTCTTCGGGAGTCAACTCAACAGCTGGAGTGACTTTCATTGTCGGAGGCTCAATGACCACAGTAGCTAAAAACTCTTCAAATTCAGTATTGCCCGTATTAGAAGTATTTTTAGATGATGTTGTGCCACTTTGTTTATCTGCGGATTCAGTTTTATCTGCAAAAGAAGATGGAACTGGCGCTAACATTTGTGGAACTTGAGTTCCATTATCCAACTCGTCTGGAGTTTGTGGAGGAGGTAACAGAGTCAAGTCAATTAAATCTGGATCCAAATCAATCATATTGATTAAATCACCATTGAAAAGACTACTCTCACGATTTTCTGAAGATACATCCCCAGTCATTTCACTAGCGATGCCACTACTCTGTGAGTTGGAGTTTTCGCGCAACTGGTTGAGGTATTCTCTAAGATTCTGTTCTCTAGCTCCCTGGGCATTGTAGTTGGGATTATCAGGACTATGAAGACCAAAGCTTGTCCTTATGGCTTTGTTCTGAATGCTATTGCTCTTGTTTTGATGCCTGTGAATAGGACTATTTGTTGGTGTATAGAGGGAATCATTATCACTCTCCGATTGCGACAAGTCATTGTTCAATGCTATCAATGCATCTGTCAAACCACAGTTATTCAAAATAGCACTTAATCCTTGACTTTGCCTAGTGTTCATGGCCTCCTCTTTGCTAACAGGAGGTATTATTGAGTTCAGTCCATTGGTAATTCCGTTAAGTCCCTGGTTGATTGTTTCAGTTAACAGGATAAGAGAATCGCTATGTTTTAGCGTGCCAGGGGTATCATCTAAGGAAGACATTCGACTATGGCTAGATTCATTATCGCTCTCTAACTTATCGACACTTGTTTCCTGCCACATTGCATTATTTTCATTACCATTTTGATTTTTGTAAATGATTTCTCCTTGTTCAGAGAGATATTGCTCAGAATTCTCGACAAGCTTTTGCATTTCTGCAACACGCTTTAGAATTTCATCATTTCGCGCCTCCACTAACTTGGGATCAGATACTGTTTCTAAGATTTCTCTGGATAGAATGCTTTGGAAATCATATCCTAAGTTATCTTCGATCCAAACATTTTCCGCTTTACCATAGTCTTCCATTTGGTCTTGTTCATTATAATTTTCGTAGACTGAATTTGTAAGTTTGGACCCCTGTTTTCTTTCATAAGCAGGCAGAGGGCTACCGGAAGCGTTGGCGTGATTTTTATTAGCGATAGTTGCATTCATATTGGTGTCCAGTCCATTATTCATCATGTTCATCTTGGGTGTGGAGTGATATGGTGGTGGCATTGCGAAGGTAACGTAGTGTGATCTTGATAACACGCTAGGATCATCAGAGTGCAGGAAACTCCACCTCGCTGGTACCACATTATGTTGTGCGAGATATGGAGGTGCTGAAAACGTTTTCATTTCATTAGATTTTATATAAAAAAATAAACGTAATGTCAAATAATGTATTTCATATGAAAGGTAATTAGATAGTAGTTTTACCTATGTCATCAGGAATTGGTTCTCTTTCTTGATCAATCTCCAATTCTCTTCCTGTAGCAAGATGGTAATAACTGGAAACACAAAATAAAACATAAATTAGATAATAAGATAATAATTTTTTGAAATTTGCTATCTATAATGCCATTTATTGCTTCAGAATACAGATTGTTTTTCTAGGTTATTATGCCGTGTTTGTCTTATGTGTATTTAAGTGTGAGGAGTTTGTACACGGTACAGTTAGTAAACTACTACCAGTAGACTCACGGTATGATGCCGCTCAATTAGTCAAAATTGAAATATTAAAAATGTGTTATGGCTCCTATAGATTTGGTCAGTGTTGGCGAAGAATCTCTCTTGCCATATCTTTTTATCACATAGATATTATTTGTCAGATATACTTTTCAAAAATTTACATCCTCCACCGATTTTGGCTTGATGGCCATGTGTCTGTAGCGGCCATTACAAATTTAATTACCTACCATAAATGAAAATAAGTATTATTTACCCATTTAGCACAAGGGCCAATTCTGAGCCATCTCTATCTTCCATGCTGAAGGAAAGAACCCTTTCCCTTTGAAGAAATATTGTCACATTATAAGATAACTCATCTTCTCTCATCAGCCTGACAGCAACCAAATCTTCCAAATTTGATATTAATGTTGGCTGAAAGCAAATTGTTAATTACTCATGAGTTCCACGCAAATTAACATAAAAAAGTAAACACTGTCTTTAATTAAACTAATGGTATTTTGTTGATTGATTCGGCATTCACTTTGTAACACTTCATAATGAATTATGATTAAATTAATAGTAACACATAACATTGTTTTATTTAATCATAAACTTATGGTAACTTGGCACAGGAACATTCTGTAGAACAAGTATGCTTCCGGGGCTTACTAATTTTATAAAAATAAGTAATACCAGGCAAAAGTCACTAACTCTGAAAATGACAGTTTTGAGTTGAATATGCCATTCGAAGCGTAAAATTACGTTCTTTAAGATGCAAACATCACCAAAGTAACTTAGTTAGAAAAATGTCTTGTAAATCGTAATTATTTGTTTTTCACTATATGACTTTTAATAAAATCTTAACAAGCATAAATCATCAAAGGCAGATAGACCTTTTACACTGTTTTTAAAAAGAAATGAATAAACAAGCAAAAGTTATCAAACGAAGATAGTGAGTTTTATTGATTTGTCACTCATAATCTATTTGCTCTTGTTTGAAACAGCAAAAATAACTAAAGCGAAATAGTTACTTTTGCTTGTCAATTTTGGCTTGCATTGTACAGATTATAAACAAGCAAAAGTCACTAACCCAAATTTTACCCCCCTTGCTTCATTAAAAACCTTCTAGATAGATTAAAATTTATCAGAAAGAAAAACTAATACATGGATTTGATTCAGAAAACAACAAGGAATTATTCTGTGTTAAAAAAATCTCTAAAACATCAAAATCTGATTTTTCCTTGGCCTTCAAACTTTAAAATCGCGATTTCTCAAAATGGTGTATTAGGGTTAGTGACTTTTGCCTGAACGGGTATTGGTAAGTCAATTCCTTTTTTGCTTTGGCTGTGTTTTAGGAATTATGCAGCAGAATAAAAAAACCACTGATGAATCAAACAATATTCTGTAAATAATTTAAATAAATAGTAGGAGATAGATTACTCACAATGGAATTCCTAATACCGGCTATTTGACTTAGCCCGAATCTCGGACTGACTAGTAACACTCTCTCTGGTTGGTTGCTGCTGAAACATTTGGCTCCGTAACTCGGCAAACTGGATATTATATCTAAATAATGGAGTTTAGCCTGGAAAACAATCACAATGTTTCTACATTTTATTATGATTTCTTCATTGATTCATTGCTTTTTTCTAGGTCTGTATTCAAATTGTTATTACAGTGATTTTGATATGATGGCGACGAAAATCTAATCCAAAATAGACTTGTAATGCAAAATTTTCTGTGATTGAAGAAAAATATCATAAAACCATTGATTTAATCCGTTTACAAATAGATTCATAAATAAGATAGATCAATAATTAAATAACTCATTATTATAAAGGTTTTGTAAGAAATGCGATCGGTGACGTCGCAGATTATATAGCTGAACTTGTCTCAGTAACACTGCAAAAGGAATTTCCAATATACTGGATAAGTTTAAAATGTTTTACCTGTAACTGTGATAAATATTTTTGTTGGTTCCCTGTCATTTGAGAGTTGAGCTTTAGAAAATGAGCAATTAATCTTCTTAACTCCTTCCGTTTCATAGTTTCTAATAATCCACAAGGCACAAACCGCTCCAAACCAAACTCTCGCCTGAAAAGGGGAATAAACATTAATTTTACAATCAACATCATCTATCTAGTCATCTAGTGTAAAACTATTAAGGATTATTGCAGCTTGAGTCACCATATTGTAATCTCCGGAATAAGACGTACAGATATGATGAAAAAAATTAGTATAGAAAGAGTTCCTTCCATAGGGCATTACATTTGTACAGTAAGTGCAGTGAATCTTGATTTTTATTACATGAATGAAAACGAACATTCTAGGCGCCAGTTCAAGGTATCTATCACATATTATATAATATGTTTATGTGAAAAACCACATTCAAATAAATATTTCATATTGACCCCGTTGAAATCGTACCTGCAACCTCATGCACAGTAGCCCAATGTTCTTTCCATCACACCATGAAGCGGATAGTGTTACTTTTATAAAAATTTTAATAATTAGTTGTACATTATTAAACTTACTCCACAGCTTTGACCGTCAATTTAGCAGGTGAGATATTATGCGCCAGCGCATGTTGGTGCATGTGGAGGGCAGCTAACCGCAACGCTACGTCCGCCTGCAGTTCGGGAGCGAAGCGCTCCTGTGCCACGTCGTTGCAGCACTGCATGTACAGATAGTCCATGGCATTAAGGTCCTTCTGGGCCAGCTCTGCTGCAGAGGTTGGGACAAATGACACCCTGAAGAGACATCTCAGCTTGTGGGCTCCGGGCCTAGCTGCTATCTGTAAGTGGATAGGAACAATTTTATTTTGGTGTATTAATATCATTTTATTATATATTGCTTGCCGATTTTACAAGGCATCAGGTGCTCGGCGTCCTGGACGTCCACTGTTGACAATTCGCCGGCAGTTTTTGTGTGGACATGGACATGGCTTGGGAGGATGCACGGGAGCTGGCAGCTGATCGCTTGGCCCGGAGGCAGTTTGTGGAATCCATATGCTCCACATAGGTATAATGATGATGATGATGATGTATTAATATCTGATGTTCAAACTAAATAACAAACTAACTAACCATCGTTCCATTTCTTAGAAGGGGTAGGCAGAGAGGATAGAACTTTAAACCACTCTGTCCTTCTCTTGCTTCCTTCACGTATTCTAATGAGAAGTACCTAGTACATAATGCTTCAGATGTTTCAAGAAATAAGGAGGGTGCATCTATCACAGGAGATCCTTGATCCTTGATCTATTATACTTACTCTGGCTAATGATTCGTTAGGATCCAGAAGAGTAAGTTTGTTTCTCTGAAGACTCTTGACATGTTCCACCGCCAGACTGAAGTGTTCTCCGGCTGACAGGCACAACTTGTCCTTGAGGCTGGTGACCACATCCTGCACTGTGGTGGTGGCATCATACTTGAAGGACTTGGTTTGGCCATTCTCCAGGAAGACTTTCAACACGTTAGCCATGGGAGGAAGACACAGATCGCCGAGGGAGAACGCTGAAGGCTGAAATGTAAAAATAAAAACTTCAATAATTTGTACATTGTTTACTTCTAATTCATTAATTCATTCCCTCATTCACACCTAATAGTGCATAAGTGACTGCACATGTATTACATAAAAGTAAGATGATCAGTCAGTGTCAGTCCAAGGTATTCTATTACTTCTAAAATAATAGGTAAGTGGATAAGTTATGTTGTTCCTAGAATTTCAACCTACTTTAGAGAATAAATTTGAAACATGGTTACTCTTGTTTCTAAATTGTGAGAATTTAGATAGATAAAAAAATAATGAATGATAGATAGAAATGTATGATAGAAAGTGTTCTAAAATATTATGATGAACAACTCTGCATCTCAGCTAAAATGAAAATACAAATACAATGTTTATAGATTAAACTAGTATTAATTCTAACTGTCATATTATTATGTTACGTTCTTATTTTTGGTTCCTTGATAACCTCCCTTTATAAACATTTTGCACATACAGCAAGATATTTATAGAAAGATACAACATAAAAAGAAGATTTAAATGTTGTAAAGTTAATATTTATGTCCTTTCCTAAAAATAAAAACACCAGACTAAGGGCATAATATACAACTTTTTTAATGAACACTATAATACAGTACTAAAAGTAAAAACGGGGTATTAAAATAATGATGTGAAAAGAGCTTTACTTCTTGGCCAGAGTAAAGATAGTCTAAGCTAAGGAGTTAAGTTACATTTATAAATTCTTTCTATTCCCATGGGACTAATTTTTCATCCTCAACGGGGAAAGTTTTTGAAGAGAGTGATAAACCATGGAGGTACCTACAACTTGAGTAAAACTTTTACAATAATCTAACATCGTACTACCCATGTTGACAGAAGCTGTGAGACAATAAGTGGAGATCTATTTATTTATTTATTTCTGGATGATTTATAAAGCGCTGTACAATAAAGAGGCTAGATCACAACAAGTCTTGCAGCTACCGACGGTTGGAATTCTATTCTAGCCTCATACAGTCTATACATACTTTACTACATGATATTAAAAAATATATTATGAATTTAAATTGCATAGATTAATGTTAAAGCTGTGATAAAGTGATGGTCGCAAGTTGAAAGTAGAAATTAATTTTAAAAAGTATGCACTCGGACTTGACGCTTACTACTGGTGAAACGATTTTACTGTGACCACTACTCATCTTGCAGCTACAAAGCGCATGGATGGTTTGGAATATAGCCCCCTACATAAGATCTAACTTGATTTTAGTACCCTAAGTAGTACAAAAATTAACTTTTGCGGAAGGCAATGTTAATTTTTGATATGTAATTCTAATCGATGTTCCATGAACAAAGACGATTCGTAGGACTATCTTACAGGAGGGTTATACGTTCAAGTTCACGAGCGGTTATAGCAAAAACAGCAAAGGATCGCAAAAATCCAATATGTTTACACCTACATTGGATTTTGAATATACACGGAGTAACAAAACTCTTAGTACAACCCGAAAACTGGTGAATCTACATCGTATTTGGAGACGAATGTGTAATATGACTTTTGAATCTGAATTTTTTTTTTTTTTCTCCTTTCAAAGCTTTCATAAGTACCGTTGATTATATAAATTGTACGAATTCTTATAAAAATTATTTTTTCTTCATACTCATACTCAATTTTCTCGAAAACTGTGAGTCAAATCCAAAAATGTAATTCTACAAAATCGACTCCAAATATTATGTAGATTCACTGGTTTCCCGCTTGTACATCGAGTTTTGTTACACCATATATTGGATGCCGCTCGTTAATGTGGCCTTTCCGTTATGCACTTACCGGGAACAGCGGCGACCCGTTAACGCGCACACGCTCTCCGCAAAGCGCACCCTGCCGGGGCGCGCCCGCAGGCGGGCCTTGCGGGCGCGGCTCAGGAGGGCGGAGCGCCGGCCGGCCGAGCCCGCGGGGCCGGAGCCCGGCTGGCAGACCACTAGCGACACACGCGCGGCACACGCGCGTACCAGCCCGATCACGTGGTCGCGCGGCGCCGACACGACGTCCTCGCCGTTCACGGACAGTATCTGGTCACCGGGCTCCAACTGAAATGTAACGAAATTTAAATTAAATAACATGTAAAAATAATTCATTAATTCGCAACTACTGTAAAAAGTCCAAAGATATGCTACAAAAATCCCCAAATTATTGAAAAATCATGGTAGATTAAAAGCACCAAGACTTACATCATTGGAAGAGGCGATTTAATTGAAACTTACAAGATACTAAATTATTACTATGACCTGCCCCCTGCACGATATGTATCAGCTGAATCCCAACACCTATCTACGATACCACAACTGGAAGCTCTATCGTCCCCAATTCCACCTCAACCATAAGAAAAACTTCTTTCCCGGTAGGGTGGTTTCAGACTGAAACAAATTGCCAGGCCTAGTTGTCCACTCCACTACGGTCAACCAGTTTTGAAAATCGTTTAGATGCAGAAGGCACACAAGAAGCAGTACAAAAGATATAGGCGCACCAGCAAAAGCTGCCTGCCTATAATAATAATCAAAAGTAATTCATTCGTCGACAGTAAGTTGTTTATGCCAGAACTTACGACTGAGCTTGGAGCCAGTTTGTGCTTCCCAAGCGGATATGGTAGGTATAATCTATAATTTTTGCAATTAAATTTAGTCAAATTGATACTATCCATAAATTTAAAAAGAACAAAAACAGCATTATAATATGAATTTGTGCAATTTTACTTAATCTGCGGTACATTAGTAAGCGATTAGGAGAAGAAGAAAAAAAATCATGCTTTAGATTCAAGTCACGTTACACATTCGACTCCAAATATGATGTAGATTCACCAGTTTTCGGGTTGTACATAGAGTTTTGTTATACATGTTATTGCATCGAATAAACGGCCTCTAAATAGTTACATTAGATTGAAATATCCACCTATCCTTCTCACGATACGCCGCGCCGCGCCGCGCCGCGCCGTAATGAATGTGGTGTCAAATAAAATGTGAGCTAGGATGTCCATAAATTGACAACTAAATCATGCTACATGCTACATATATATATTATTAGGTAGGGTCCGTCCCTATTTTGTGGGGAAACGTACGGCAAGATATTTCCTAGCGAAATTAAAACAGGTGCAACCTAAACGTTTGAGGATTAAGGTATAACTTTATTGCTACAATAGATAATAGAAATAAACGGCGTCTATTTAATACCGACGGCGCGCGGCGCACAGGTTCCGAAAATCGAGCTTCATACACACTGGAATTTAAAAAAAATTAGTTGCTATTTATTGATTGAGTATTTTTCTAATTAAAAGAAAACATGTTGAATTGGAATTGGGCAGCCTTATAGGGTCGCATCGGAGTATACTTGGTACTGAATTACATGCATAATATATCACTCTATTTATTTGCACTAGTTATCTACATCAATAGGCATCTACGTCATCACTAGACATCTACGTCACACGTTTCGTGTATGTAAGTGCTGGTGTCTTTAGACGGTAGAATTCGATAATAAGTGGTGTTATGAAATTAACCCTAGGAAGCGTATATATATGTATTTTTATAAAATTTGTATGGAAACGCCCCTTCTAGCGAATTCTTGTTCGAAGGTGCAGGTAAATAGATTACTGCGTAAACGTGGCTTAATTTTGACTAACAAAATAAATAAATATCCTGTTCGCACAAAATCTACAGAACATCCATGTTTTCTACTTTTTCATTTATTTATTTATTTTTTATTAACGCCCATAAACATATAAACATAAAGTATACAATAGTTTTAATAACAGAGTAACAAGTTAGTATAAAAATAATTTTGAGAGTCTATTTTCAATTTGATAAAGTTTTTTTATTACATTCAAAGCTTTCTATCAAAAGCCTACTATAACAGGTAACACAATACATTCTTCAATCCTCTTTTCATGATAGTATTACGTACTTAAATATTTGAATACAACTGCGCTATAATTGAAACTCGATCACTCTGAATGACAGATAACAGAGTACGTAATACGTTACTAGTAGCAGAGTCTCTATTTTCCGTGAAATATCACGCGTCGGTAACGACACGCGATAAAACATTCCCAACAGAATATCAATTTTACTCGGTAGTTGGAAGCCACAAAGAATAGAGACATTGAGGGAAATCCGTTCAATGCCTCTATTTCTATTCACATATTTATATTATGTGTCTATCGAAGCCTATCCTACCGAGTAAAATCGGTATTCTATTGTAAATATTTTAACTAAAAACGTCACAAATGCGATATTTATCGCGTGAATTCATAAATACAAGACATTTGACAGAAAATAGAGGCCAGCCGCATGATTCCATATATTTTATGTATTCACATCCAATGTAAGTTGTCTATAGAGGATTCCACGTTTATGACATCACGCGATAAAAAATTTAAATTATGATAATTTGAAGGTAATTAATCGCGTGACGTCTTAGGGCACAGCCAGTTGCACCAAGAAAAGTTAAAGTCAAGGCTAAATTCGAGTGCTGCCTGGAATTCCAGTTTATACTCGGTCAAAACAAAATGCCGACTCCTTAATTCCTGTATTGTGCCGGTGCTCCTTTATGGATGCGAATCCTGGCACCTCACAAAAGCTCAGAATGCTCGCTTGTTGAGCTTTGAGAATATGTGTCTGGGAAGGACGCAGCAACCTCTAATAACTGGAACCGTGAAGATGCGGCGTTGGACCTGGCTTGGGCATGTACTCCGGATGTCTCGGGAGAGCCTGAACCCGAGCTGCCTCTTCTTTACGGCTGCAGGATCCCGCCGTCCTGGTAGACCGTCGATGACCATCCTACGGATGTATTCGGCGGAGCTGATGAATGCGGGCCTGACGTGGGAGGAGGCGAGAGACCTGGCTGGTGACAGGGTCTCCTGGAGGGATCTAGTGATGTCCACATGCTCCACATAGGAGCGAACGTGGCGAAAGAAGAAGAAGAAATTCAAGTAATAGAGTCTTTTGCAACCAATTTTGACATAACGGAACTATTGTTTGATTTAAGCCCTGACTTTAACTTTTTTGGTGCAACCGATTAAACGCGTCATGCAAATACTATCATGAGTGTATCCGTTGACACATAATCGCACGGCGCGGCGTCAATCTACGCAAATTCAGGCTTCAACGAATGCTTTTTCGTATTTCATTCCAGATTACAGTTCTTCGGTGGAGGCTTTTACGCTTGAAAATCTGTCCCTTGCTGTCCGACAAACTGTTAAATAATTCGTTAGATGTAGATCAATAAGTAGACAATCCTTCATAATCCGGTGATGTAATGATAGTGGGGGCTTGCTAGAATAATCACTAGGTATTCAATTTACACCCGATTTTACTATCGAAAGGAGATCGAAAAATTACACAAATATCGCTATAACTTTCTGACTACTATTTAATTTATTTGATAATTTTCTAATTAATATTATATAATAATTATTATTATAACTACATACTCTTAACAGCCATAGCCTAGTTAAAACTTAAGACATTTGAAATACGCTTTACTTTCAAAAGATCTTTCTGTAGCTAAACAAAGCTCTTTTTAATTAGAAAACTTTTTAAAAATCATCTGCGATATCTTGAAAGTTAAAATTCAATTATAGTTTAATACAATGTTACTGGCATAGTTTTAAATCTCGTTCATCATAAGCAAGGTAAAAAATAAATGTACTACCATTTTAAAAAAAAAACTGACATAGTTTTTTTTTTGTAACTTGTAATGAAATTTTTGTAAGATATGTATAATCTAAGTAATTGTATAATAAGAAAAAAAGAATATTCGAGCTATTGTCTAGTGTTTTTAAGCGAAAAAAATATTTTTCAGTGAATCTTGATTATTTACATGAAGGCAAGACGACCATTCTTACGCGTCAGCGCCAAAAAATTTTGACCAAAACTAAAAAATAATAGGTACTATGTATAGAACCACGTATTAAAACGGCAAAAAATATATCAGATTCTTAATTTTACGATTTTACGAAAATTACTGCAAAGTAATAATTTCTTCGATTTAATGTAATAATTTGGGGATACTACGCTATAAGCTTTCCTCAGACGTGACACATATAGACATATCCTGGAGTACAATAATAAAAACCGAAAATTGATGCGACAATTTCTAGCCGCAACAAGGAGCATGTTTCTTCACCTAATGTACGGTTCAACCTCCTTTGTGCCCTCCCGCGCATATTTCCAACTTTTACCGCCGATAAATAATCTGAATCTGATTGTGCTTTTTGAAAAAGCTGGATTTATAAGTCTTTCCTATTGTTGTGGGTACACGGAGCCGAGGTTTAGGGAATACAAGAGAATTTTTACGGAGAATTAACGGTGTTCGGGCTTAAGACGAAATCAGTTTACATAACAAAGCGCCATGGAGGCGTGAATTTTATAAATAGGTCTATAAAGGCTAGGAAATAATGGTAAAAGCCTTAAATGAATAAAGCCAAAATATTCACGAAAACAGCTATTCAATTCGATTGATTTATTTGATTGAAATATGTGTGTACCTAGGTATATACGAGTACATCACACAATTTTTTTAAATCAAAGAGTACAATAAAAATATTATTTGTATTATCGTCGTCTTTACTCTAAAACCACTTACGAATTTCTAGAAAACGTATAAACTTATTAAAAAATGAAGGTACTTATAAGTGTAGATAATTTTTAATAATATTGTAATAAAAATTTGTATAAAACCACTCACCGACTTTTCTTTGTCTACCGGTTTCGAGACGTAACCCGTCTCTTCGTCAGGACAAACACAACTAAACCAACATGCAAATAACACTTCACACCTTCACCATAGCAGATTCACAAAAATAAAAAATCGACATGTAGATTAGACACATGCTTCACTAAGTCTTCGCTGAGCCTTCGTATTTTTGTGAAGGTAATTTACATGTTTGGTTTTAGTTGTATTTGTCCTGACTATGGTGAATAGGTGTGTGAGTGGTATTTTAACATGTTGGTTTTAGTTGTGTATTTGTCCTGACGAAGAGACGGGAATTTTACCCAAAAATAAACAAAAAATGTCTCGAAACCGGTGTAGTGTTTTCCGTTTCCGTTTTTAAAGATGGCCGCCATTCACTCTCCCTAGAATAGAAAAAGTCGGGCTGAGAAATCGTTTGCATAGATTTTTGACAGTTTTGTTATTGGCAAAATATGTTAAAACGTTAGGCGCACAACGTCACTCCTGCAAAAATGACGCACTTGGTAAAAGTATTTGGCGCGGTACTAGAAATGTGCTACTTTAAAAAATCGTATCTTCATCAATAACTTATAAAAAATATATTTAAATTTTTTTTTTTGCTTAGTTAAATAAGTTGAATTTGTATTTATGCACCTACTGACGAGTTGCAGTAGGCAACTCAGTAGGACATGTATTGTTTTCTTTTATGTATAAATCAAAATAATAGTACGTTTATAGAAAAAAAAATACTTTAGAAAACAGTGGATTCCTTCATTGCTTTTCTTTATTTTTGTAAGGCTGCAATTTCCATGGAACTATGTTGAACAACACGCTAGTTTTGTAAACTTTTGCTAGAGATTTAGAGCTTGCGATGAACTCGTATGTAAAAGTCGAAAGAACATTCAAGTTTTCACCTACTAGAACTTACTTTATATGTATTCAAGCGACATACTCAATTCTCACGACTCACGGCTACTCCCCTGTGGGTAATGTTTCATCATACTCATATTATCTTCTTTCTTTTCCCTTTCCTTACTTTAATAAGACGAACATGAGCGACAAAATGTTTACATTAATCGTGTTAAATATAAGCAACATATTCCTCGGAGTGATCCAATCTGAGCGGCAAACTGCGAAAATAATATATACATATTTTATACACATACGATTAAAAAAGGTAATACATAAAATGGAAATTAAAAAAAAAAAACCTGTTTAAAAAAAATAAAGTATTTAAAAACGGCCAATAAATATTAAAACAGTTTTTTTAAATGTATAAATTACTATATGAATTACTAATGGCTGAGATAAGCACTATCGACAAAATTAAGAAAGGGCTTTTACGATGGTTTGGTCATGTGGAGCGATGAGTGATGAAAGAACGGCTAAAAGAAGTTTAAATGCAAGTGTGCCTGGATGTAGAAGCCGCGGAAGGCCGAGAAAGACATGGCATAACCAAGTAAGTCAAGTACTTGAAAGTGGACATGTGAAAAATCGGAATAACCGGCGTATGTGCATGAGAAGATGTATGAATGTAGAGGAAGAAAAGGAAGTCTGTCAGGACAGAGTGGTATGGCGTTCTATCCTCTCTGCCTACCCCTACGGGGAAATGTCGTAGTGGTTAGTTAGTTAGTTAGTTTATAAATTACTATATTATTATTAGGTTATTCGTCGACTATCTCCTTTCATATGGTCAAGTAGATGAGATGGTCGATGAGTGTCCGAGTCGCGTTTTTCTGTTTTTTTATTCAGTTTAAATAAATACATATATTCTCTCAAACCTACTACTACTACTAATCTCCCTTATCCGCCCCTAATGGGGTAGAGGAAACTGAATTAATACACTAAGTGCAGTGAATCTTGATTTGTTACATTTATTTATTTATAGGAAAACCGACAGTCAAATAATCATTATAATAAACATTAAAAGAAAACAGAGTAGACCAATTAGAGGTTTTCACAGGTAGTAACAAAAATAGGTAAAAAAGAAAGAAAAATATTATGTGAGTTAAAAGTTAGAAAAGAAAGAAAAAAAATGCTAACTCAACAAAATGTGATCAACAAAGTGTGATTTCACTCGGAAAGCAAACGCCGCACATCACCATGGTTATTCTCAAATAAGTCTATATTCAATGTTTTAGATATTTTATTAAAGTTATTGGAGGCTCGCCATATATACGTTTTTTTTCTATAGTTAGTATGTACCAGAGGGGTATGAAGAAGAGGGTTGTTACGAAGGGTTTTACGGGGAATATTTATGGAAAGTTTAGATACAATGAAAGCCCCATCCTTTCCCTAGATTGCTTTAAAGACTTTTAAGTCTTTTTTCAGTCCAGCCAACCCTACCGATTTTTTCAACAAGCTAAACCGCGATTTTAAGATTGTTAGTGTGATAAAAATACGGATGAATTTACGATTATGTTTAGGAAAGTTTAGATAGTAGTTCCGGAGAGTCTATTGCTCCATAGGCTATTTTTGATAGGAAAACTATATCGGCTACATGAAGGCAAGATGACAGCTTCTTAATAAAACGTCAATAAAAATTAAAAAGCCGTTTACGGTATTTACGATATTTCACCGAAATTCTTAATTTTGTTTTGGTTCCCTTAAAAACCTGCATTTTTTACCTTTCCCCCGCAGAACGTATCTTACAAACTTTTCACGAGAATCATTCTTTTCTTCTCCAATTCCCGGCCACTAAATTTCTCAACTAGTTAACATTTTATTCTGGGGCAAGTTGAGAACATTTTCTGTTCACTCGGCTTAATCAACGTCACGGGCGTCCAGTTCACCGCTACCCCTACCCCCGCCCTGTACCCTGTCTGCCTAGATCAGGGCTGTCACAACTCTGTAATATTGCGTTGATTAATTTACAATTATTTACGAATAGACTGCTCCAATCGCTCTTGGTACCTTTTGCATTACACTGGATGAAGGATGTAAAGGGCCTGGGGGGGTTTCGGATTGTTGTGTTGTTTATAGAGGTTTGGTGAAGTATTGATGGATGGAGTTGTTGCGATTGCAGCGGGAATGTTGGTGGTTGGTGGTGCTGAGGTTGCTCAATGTTGTTTACTATTACCATAATTAAGACACTTTTTTTTATTGAAAATAAAAATAAAAAGTTCAAGGATACTGAAAACAACAATACTTGGATAAATCCATTGATTTATAATACACTAAGATCTGCCTTGCAGAGTAAAATTATTTAGAAAAAGTAATGACACGAAGATTCCGCACCTCAATATACTTACACGGGTATCAGAGCCCTTCGACTGCCGGCAAGCATCCGCCCACACACCGCAAAAAATGTATGGGCTATATATAGGGTTACAGTAACAATATACAATACTAACCCGTTCCTTACGAGGAGCGTTCATGAATTTTACCATGCATCTAAAATGTCATTTTTTTTGTGGACTATTATTAAAGAAGAAAACTTTCTTTGAATAATAATTATTTTAGGCTATGTAAACAAATATAAATAAACACTTACATGTGGAAAGTTACACCATCTTTTTAAAAAAATTTATCCGTACGCTTTTTACACGGTTTCACTACACGGAAAGGCATTTCGGAATGTTTTCTGAACGTCCGACTCGGCCGGCGCGCCGCGGCGGTTAAAGAAATGCTGAATACGCGTCTGGCGGAGTTGGAGGTTTTGGCGGAGTTGAAGTGTCATTCATATTTTGGGTTCAGTTCAAATCTAAGTGTTTTCATAAATCAATAAGTTGAAATTACAAAGTTGCTACAGAAAATAATTCCTGAATTGAAATTTTTGGTCTGAATCGTAAGTTTTTGTCTTTTGTCTGAATACACAGCCAGCCCTAGTCAAAGGGAGTTAGATTTACGGAAACTGTAGAGAACTTTTAGTTAGTTGCAGATGTCAAACTCAGTTTAAACTATAATTTCGTATTTAACGGTATTATCGCACTACGAACTCATACTTTACTTAGCCAACAAACTTACCCAACCCATTATTTCGTTGTAAACACATACTTTAACTAGACTAACAACTATTTTGTTTAACTAAATTGCTTTTATTTACTTCGTAATCACTTTCTAGACATTTTGATTAGGATTAAACCTAGCAGCATTGAATTTTATGTTCTCGTTAGATATTTACATTAAACATGTATCTTTTAAAAATAGGATAGGTACCTCTACTAAATTTAATAAAATTTGTGTACAAATCGCACCATTAATAGTATATGCACTAAGTTTTATAATTTGTCTAAAAAAAACTGAGAATACCGCGTTACAGCTCACAATGCAATGATAGCCACATTTTTTTTAATTTTTTTTTTTTTTTTTTTTTTTTTTTTAAATTTCAATATATACATAAAAGAAAACAATACATGTCCTACTGAGTTGCCTACTGCAACTCGTCAGTAGGTGCATAAATACAAATTCAACTAAAAATAAAACTACACAATACATACCCTAGCGCACAAAAAAAATTTTGATACATATAAATAAAAATACAAATTCTAAAAACTCAATATAATAATTTCGCGCTCTAGCAACCAAGTTCTCAGCACGCGTCTCTCTTTTAAGCTAGAAAAATTATTTATTTTTTTAATACTTCTTGGTAGCATGTTACAGATTTTTGGTATACTGTACTGAAGTGTTCTCTTACCATACTTGTTATTATATATTTAGGGAGAACTGATCCTTCAGCACTAGTAAAACGAGTATTGTAAACATGCACCGGTCTGTGTTTATACTCAGAGAGAGATGCGTGCTGAGATATTAATTTGGACCATAATAACGCCTTAACAGATAAAGCATTTACAGACTTATATAATAATAAGGATTCGAAACATCGTGTCTCTGATAGTATAGATTTTTTAAATTAATAATTTTAACCATCGAATTTTGTAAATTTTGAACGAATTTAATATTGGAATCACACGAAAAAGCCACTTTATAGCATAGACATTAATTGATTCGGCCAGCGATATTATTCTTAAAGTACTAGCAGGGAATGATATTTCAATATGTAGATTTTTACCTACAACTGATCTAAGTCTATTGCATAGCTTTTGAATATGTACATGTAACGTGTCTCTATGTATTTCCTAAGCCAAGATATTAACATTAGGTATATCGAGTTTCAATGAAACACTACCAAAATCAAAATCACATTTTGCGATTTCCCAAAAGTTGACTTTTTTTATAATTTTATGTGGTACTGTAATAATTTTTTGAAAGTACCGTAAAAATGGGTGAATATAACTTGATATTATTATGAAATGAAAGCACGAAAGACTATCGGCAAATTTTCTAGGAAATTATTGCCAAAAAAGGGTATGTTTAAAAAAAAAACGAAAACGCGAATTACTACTTTGGTCTACGTCACGCGATTTTGCGTCGCCAGGGCGAACCAAAAAATGTATAAATTAAAGACATAAATACTAGTAAAGTACCCATAAAATACGCTTTACGTGTGTTTTTGATTGCTGGGCTACCGCGTGCGTGACACTGGATTCTGCCACCCTCGCAATTACGTTTTAATTCGGTATTTATAGACAATTTAATCTGTTGCCATTAAGGTTATAAAATTAATTGACCCAGTATTGTCACCATATATATTATATAATCAATAATATTTTTTCCGTATTTGTTTTTAAGAAACGTCTGAAGCATAACTACCTCTCCTCAAACTTCTAAAACATCCTTCATTTATCCTCTTCCTTATCCCTTTCCTTCCTTCCTCTTTTCCATTTCCCCAGTCGTATTTTAGTAAGTATATTAATCTTGTAAGTAATTCCATGTAATTTAAAAGCTCTGTCTTTCCACCAATACTCGGTACAATAAAAATCATCACTAGATAACTGAGGGTTGGTTGGAAGATATTGCTTAAAAGCAATAAGCCCGCCCTTGTACTTTTGCTATGTAATTGTACATGAAGTTTTAAATAAATAATAAAAGGATGAAAAACTAATTCTTTTCGCCACTGTTTTGGCTTGAATTTAAGACAATTTGGAGAGTAAAATAAGTTATTTTACTATTATTTATCCTGTTTTTCTTTCTTATGTTCGTAAAAGTTGTACGTATTTATAAATGTATCAACAATAGTTAATAATATCCTGACATAGGGTGCTTACATAAAGAATTAAGTTTCCGGTACAGACAAATCTGTACGGGTTGGTACCTGCTAAAGTTTAAACCTGCTTCTTTATAAGTGAGCGCATAAGATAACATGGAAATATAATACCTGCACCAACTGGTACCAACCCGTACAGAGTTGTCTGTACCGGAAACCTGGTTCTTTATGTAAGCATCCTTAACGCAGAAATCTCCTGGCCAATCGAACAAAAACCACTGTAATTTTATATATTAAATTTATATGTGAAAAACGAATTAATTAAAAACCAGGAGAAGTGAAAAAAAAAATTGTTTGCTAACTATGTATCTAGGTTTATGTCGTTTTTTTTATACACAATTACGATTCTAGACACGCTGAATTGTAACTTTAACCAAGGCATAAAATGCCAGTATTTTCATGACGCCATAAAATATTTTCGCAAATAAAATTGATTAAGGAGAGCCGTACTATGTTCAATCAATAAATTTCATCAACCAGACATGTCTGAAACGATGGAAGCTAAAATATAACACAGGGGGTAAAATACAACACGAGGAGCTTACTGCAAAGTGAGAAGAGAAATGTATGAAGTGGTTGAAGGATAGAAGGGTAGAGATATGGGGTGAATACAACCTTTGTCATTTGTCTGGCCAGGGTAGCTAAAGTGTTAAATAAAACGGTGAGTAAAGCATTCTTCTCTTTTAAATTTACAATTAAGCGTGTTTTAAATGTAATTCCAGATAGATTGTGCATAAAAAGTTTATACCTAAGCATGTCTTTCTTTAATCTGGTACATTTTGTGTCAAAAATGTATTGTCTGCATAAGTGCTATCTATCATAAAGGCAGGATTTTTTGTAAAGCATACAAATATATTCGTAGAAACTACAATATCGTAGAAACTACAATATCTAAGTAATTAGGTTTAAAAAGCATACAAATATCGTAAAACTACAATATCGTAGAAACTACAATATCTAAGTAATTAGGTTCAGTAGAGCCTTACCTCCACTAATAAAGATGATTGCCAAAAAATGCTTAACGGTCTTTTCAACAGATGACACCAGCATAGAAAATTTCTGTGATGCGGAACGACGAAGAAGAGTTCAATATATAGTAGTTCCAAAATTTGTCATATATGGTAATCAGATGATGGGCGGAATGGGGAATGTTGTAGTACATCTAGTGGCCACTTAACCCAGCCAATGACAGGTCATAAGCCCTGTAAACGCCTAGATAACCCACATTCGTTTCCAGAGTTTCTCTGTTGGGATATCAATAATATCTGACTACAATATCTTTTTTCTATAGCAATATGTAAAATGTACGATATAACGCTGAGTTTTGAGGAGACGGGCGCGCTTTTTTAGATAAGATACTATTGGGAGTTTTTGTGTTAGGTGAAATTAGTTGAATATTAAAACGGCGAAAATGCGTCTCAGTTAAAACAAAGTGCTGCCTTTGTAATGCCTGCATCACACCTGTTCTCCTCCATGGCTGGGAATCATAGCACCTAACCAGGGCCCAAAATAGCAGGCTTCTGAGGTAGGTGTCTTCGAAGAATATTAGGTGTGCGGTGATTTGACTTTCTTTAGAAATAGTATTAATTTATAACTAAATAAATGATATTTTATAACATTTAAAAAAATTAAAAAAAACATTTCTTCATCAATTTTCTGGAAATCTATGGGAATTTAAAAAATATATAAAGTCGACTCCAAATATGATGTTGATTCAAAATTTGATGTAGATGTTTCCCGTTGTACATCGAGTTTTGTTACACGGTGTATAACAAAAAATGTAAGTTTGTACATTTTCGATTAAATTTATCCAGTAAAAATTATCACATTATTTTGGTTATGAATTTTGATTGTTATTTTATTTTTAAATCGTTTCTCGTCGTATACAAATATTTTCACAAAAAACAAGTTAGAATTTATTATTTAGGAAAAATTAAGGAAAATAACGGTAAAATGGAAATTTATGAAAGGGTTAGAAAGGCCTTCCGAGCAGGCCTATAATTTTCATAAGCCATATTCTTCGCAATACGTTATATAGGTTGATAAAATAAAAGGAAAACGGTATTTATAGTAGGGTACGTTACGTAAACTTTTTATCTTATTATTTTTAAAAAAAATCATTATCTTGCAAATCGTTTTAAAAAAAAGTTATTAAAAATATATATATTAGTTTTTATTTTAATTTGATTTGTTTTATGAATATTTTTGATGTGTATTTAAAACGCGAGCGTTTTACAATTTTTCTTATTACTGGAGTACTTAATTATTAGTATAAGAAGTTTATTTTTTATTTTTATTTTTAATTTTTTTTTTTTTTAAAAAAATCTTATAAACATACATGTATTATATTCCCAGGAGTTATAAAAAACTCAGTTTAACATTATTTGTGGAGCGAATGAATGATAAAAGAACGGTTAAAAAGGATTTACGGTGCGAATTTGTCTCTGCATAAACGAATATCAACTATCACGAATTATATCTAAATAAAAAACTGTCGATATTTCGATGAGATTTGCAAACTATCCTGAAAGCTGAAACCGGATGAAGGAATTTCAGGACTGAAACTTCAGCAAATCCAACACCAGAGCTTTTGTTGTGCGGGGTTTCCGTTAGCGCCAGAGGCTATGTATAAATCTTACCTGCATAATGCTCTCAACCAGATTTCAGATGATGCCATCAAAATATAGAGTAACGTATACAACAAATTGTCCAAATTGATAAAACGTCGTTTTTGACAGATTCAGCGTTGTTTAAACGTGCGATTGTTAAATCAACTGAAAATTATTTAAAAAAAAAAGTAGGATTTTTTTAAAGTAATAGCGTTATATTGTTAAATCAAATTAAAATTATTTAAAAAGTACTATTTTTTTATAATAATAATATGACAGAGCAAATGTTTCAGAAGGCCATTTTCCATATACACGTTATAGCAACACATCTATGAAAAAGGGAAAAATGCGTTAATTATTTTTTTTAAATTACGCTTTATTATTAAGGTGAAACAATTCTAATATAGTTTTGGTCACAATTTCGTGCATATACGTCGAAAGATAATGAGAGTCGAAAAAATATACGTGTTTTCTATTTGATACGAGGTATTTACGTTTAAAGTAATATGTCATTGTTAAATCAAATTATAATAATCTAAAATACCTGTCATCCAGCGAAAGTATTTTGGCTCGCTGGAAGCCTTCAGAAGCCTTTTTCCAAGCAATTTAAGCTGACTGGTTGCCTATTATCCCATGCTCTATTCATATGGAAACGGATATGTAACTAAAATTGTCATTTACGAGACTCTTTTTTATGGTGGCAGAACAGGAATTATAATATCTCTATATAAAGAGGATCTAGGGGTGGCGGATGAGACAGAGGGTGAACGATACAAGGGGAAACATCGAATGCTTGTTTTATATCAATAAACGGAAATCCTCCCCGTTGTGCAAACTGTATACATTATATATAATAACTTCTATGACTTTATGGACGTTTTGAGTATAAAATGGAAGAATATAGGGTGGCCATTGTGAAGCAAATAGTATGTCGGCAAAAATCCACATCATTTGGAGAGAAAAAAGATATCCTGACTTTTGACGACCTAGCTACATAATAAACACATTTTTGATAAAAACCAAATCGCATTTTGTGTTAACTTTATTCATTGATTTATTCAATGTGTACATACAATGCATGTTTTGATTTATTTATGGTACTGTCAAATAAGCTAATATCTGGGTATTGGCAGACCTGTTACATAATATTATGTAATTAATTAAGTGTATTATAGGATTACATAATTACATCTAATCTAAGGATAGTATCGGTACGAATTATTAACATATGTATTAAAATAACCCGTTGCTTTAGAAAAAAGATGAATATATTTTTTTTTACTTATTAATACTTCATTTACTTACCTACTAATTCTTCGATATTTTTTTTATCATTATATTTTCTATCTTGTAAAATACTATACTTTCAATTTGACCGTAATGGGTGAAATCCAGTTTTTGTCTACAAGTATTTGGACACACTCAAAATGTTGTTTTGACTATACTTTCTCTTATTCGTATCCAGTGTTGCATACTGCATAGTAAGTGCAGTTTATGATTTGTTACGTGAAGGCAAGATGATCAGTCTCATGCTTCAGCGCCCAGTAAAGGGGTTTACTAGTAACAATATTATTTTTACTAAAAAAGTGTTAAATCAATCGTTAGGGTTCGTTCACGCGGCGATGTTGTTGGAAATCGCCGCACGTCAGACACTTTGCCATGGCAGAAAGAAGCTTAATCAATGTGAATAGACTTCCTAAACTCATTAAATGTAATGATACCTCATTTGAAAATTAAATGGGGCTTAATGGAGATACGAAAATAATAACAGTGCTAGAAATTATTAGTGCTGGTGTTTTTAAAACTGGTATTTCTGTTTAATGGACACCTTATGACTTGCTATGGTACCAGTTGCTTAAAAAGAATATCAAATCTTTGAGTTTTTGGCATTGATTTATAATACACTTAGATCTGCCTTGCAGAGTAAATTATTTAGAAAAAGTAATGACACGAAGATTCCGTACCTTTAATTCTTACCAATACATTAACACGGGTCGACCTATCTATCAGAGCCCTTCGACTGCCGGCAAGCATCCGCCCACACACCGCAAAAGGTATGGGCTATAAACATTATTATATATAGGGTTACAGTAACAGTATACAATACTAATCCGTTCCTTACGAGGAGCGTTCATGAATTTTTACCATGCTGTTGGCTATTATTTAAGAAGAAAACTTTCTTTGAATAATAATTATTTTAGGCTATGTAAACAAATATAAATAAAACACTTACATGTGGAAAGTTACACCATATTTTTTGTTAATTTTATCCGTACGGTTTTTACACGGTTTCACTACACAGGAAGGCATTTCGGAATGTTTTGTGAACGTCCGACTCGGCCGGCGGTAAAAGAAATACTGAATGCGCGTCTGGCGGAGTTGGAGGTTTTGGCGGAAATGAAGTGTCATTAATTTTTTGGGTTCAGTTCAAATCTAAGTGTATTAATAAATCAATGGTTTTTGGTATTTAAAAACGATATTTTCATTTTAATGATATCGCACCTTTGGTAAGACAGGGGCATAATTGTTAAAAATTCTCAAAATGAGTTAAGCATGCCAATTTACCTAATTTAAAAACACCCCTTTATCTGTAGAAACAAAGGCGCGTAAAAGTTTAGTCTCATTTTCACTTTGTCACATTAGTGCGTTTAAAAAATATATATTGGTATTACGTATTATTCAAGAGACTTGTTAACTTAATATGACTTGGCAACTTATTTTTAAAGAAAAACAAGAGAATTCAATTATTTAATCTTAATGAATTCATAAAACGAGCCATGAAAATAGGAAATAATTTTCATTTTCATTGCGATACGAAAGTGTTTGGATATTTGTTGAAGATTAGACTTTTCTTAGCATGGATTTTTAGTCTGCATTGGAGTGAGAGTTCGCCAAGGCTATCTGCAATCTTAACCGTGTAAAATGTAAACTTATATCGCATGACTATTCCTATTGTGAGAGTCACGAATTTAAGGGTTTTAATCACCAAAAAAAGATTTACCCGTAACTACTTTATATAATTCGCAATCGCGATTGTTTTAATATGTCCCGAGGTAAAAGACAACCTACATTTAAAATGTAAAAGTTTGGTGCTAAAATTTCAATGATATTCATTTTATTAAATAATCCAACTAGTTTTTCTTTCTTTAGATATGAATTTAGTACGCTACCATACCCGCTCACCGGCTGAATGACTGTTTCTCCGATTCTTATATTTATGTATAACACTGTATACTTGCCTTGTTTCACAAATTATAAAAATCAACGTACTACTACTACTCTACCTTATCCGCACCCAATGGTGCATAGGGCACTGCATTGTTACATCAAGCGCAGCGAATCTTGATAATTTGTTACAAGAAGGCAAGATAATCAGTCTTACGCTTCGGCGCCAGTCCACGGTATCACTTAATATGAAATATTTTTATGTGAAAATCACATTCAAATAAATACTTCATTTTGACCCCCATAGGGAATTGAACTCGCGACCTCATGCATGGCGGCCCAACGCGTTGCCGCTATACCACGAGGCGGACAAAAATCAAGGTCGATGAGTTAAATACCTACCATGGTGTGATTTAACCCTTTGAGGTCCTTTGGCGGAGGATTTTCCGTTTAACTTTATTTTCAAGAAAGTTATGTTTACTGTCTATGTTTCACTTTCTAATCTACATATCTACCTATTGATACGTTTTTTAACTTTTCGTTTGAAGTTCAAAGACACTAAACATTCAGAACTAAAACATATCAATTCAACTAACATAATAAAATTTATCGCACTAAAATTAACCCCTGATTGTCCGAACCAATTACGATATCTGGACGAAATAATATTTCTATGTAATAAATTGTAATGTCACGCGTACGTTTAATGTGATTAGTCCCCTTTGTTATTTACGTGGAGCGTGGAAAAGGGTTATTTGTGTATGAAAAAATAAATTTCCGCAGATTGTTGTGGGACAGACGCGTGCTTCGGGGAACGGACGAAATGAGTGCATAATTCAGGACTTATCAGGGTAAGGCTTAGATTTATTGTGGTGAAAAAAAAGGGCGTGTGTGACGGCTTTAATTGAATATCAAATCAAAATGAGCAGTTGTAAGTAAATATAAGAACTGAAATCTGAAAGTGTTGATAAAAATCAATCTTGTTATCACATATTAATACGAAAATTGGTTTAAGTAACACCAAAGTTCACACAGTTTACTAAACTTAAGTAATTTTAAAATTGTATTCGAAACACCATTCCGCTTAACTCTATATTTAAATGGTGTTCAAAAAGCTCCACTTAGAGCTAAATTAGAAAAAAAGGAAAACTGCTTTAAATCGGTCTTCATAAATTTAATAAGGGAGACGGGTAATTTCTTTTAACGAAATTTATAAAAATATTATGTATGGTTGAAATGAATAACAAAGTAATATCGTCAAACAAATTTATGACAAAGACATTACCCAAAATTTCAATGGATAATTGTTCTTTCTGAAACACAAAGCGGGGTAGAGCTCGTGTAAGAAAAATGAAAACAATCGAGCATTTGTAATCAAACTTATTCCCCAGTTAATTATATCTTGCGAAACAAATAATGGCAATATGCAAATGCGACGTTGCATTTTCGTGTAAGAAAAGTTTCTTAGCGCGGCAATGCACCAGAGCAAATTGCCAAGAATTGGAGAATAGCTTACAGCCCACAGCCCGAAGGCACATTCTATAGCAGATTGAATTAGCTCTTATCAGATTATTGTGCGAACTGCTTAGCACGTGCTAAGCATAATGACCGATAAACAATGAACATACGATATCACGGTCTGCGTTCCAAGCACCATAGATGAAAGGGCATAATTTGACAAATGTTACGTTTTATTGCCTCAAATTGATTTAATGCAAATAAATATGAATAAACAATTGTGCATATTGTAATTCCCAACTCTAAGAAAAATTAATTATTTTACATAAGCTTGAAAGTTTTGGCGTATTTTAATTATCTTTAAAGCTAGTAATTTAATGACTTTACGGTTGTTCCACTGTGATCGCGAAAAACGTTTAATATCCATGGTAAGAAATTACGTCGCAATTAGCACGTAATCTGTGGATTGAGCTACAGCACCCTAGCTTAACGCTACGGAAGCCGCCGTTAAAAAAATAACTTGTTAATTCAAGATTTAAAAAAAAAACACATAATCGTCACTTTTTTGTTCGTAAATGTATTGGGTCTGTAATTAATAAAGTCCTAACGTGCAGCGCAAGTGAGGAGATTTTACACGAAAATAGCGCTTAATAAATTAGTCGATTACTATTATTTATTACTGTTTAAAAACGAATAAATAGTTTGTCTACGAATCATTCGATTCTGTAAACGATTAAGTTATTCGCATCGCTAGCATGGAGACAGGATCGGCCCACGAACCATTCGTAACTGAAATTTGGTCCAGCGTGCAACTCACTGTGTTGTTTATTACAGAACGTGAAACGCCAATAAAAACCCAAATCGTCAAGACATGAATACCTATTGAATAGATTATTTAATATTAAACTAATTTAACAGCTCTAATTTCGTTCAAAAACCAAGTTTCTTAAGTGTTTAAATATTTTTTTTAAGTGAATTTGCATTGGCTAGAAGTTCCGGACATTTTTATAAATAGTCTTTTTATGCACCCGAAGTAAGAAGTTTTGAAGCCAGATGGAAATTCATCTCAAGTGGCTGTAACATGGAAAATGAATTATCAGAAGATTTCGCCTTGCGATGAGACATAAAAACATATTTGACGGTTATATGATTTTTTACAGTGGCAAATTAATATGTAACCATAAAAAAAAAAATAGTTTAGTTTAATTAGTTTACTGGTAAAAATTAAAAAGCAAATAAAAATTGGAGAGACATCTTCAGGCGTCTCCTAGTAAGTAATTAAGTTCGGATGAACCTTACCTACACCAATAATGTTAAATTGCCAAAAAATGCTTAACTATCTTCTCAACAGATAGGAAAAAGTCACTATAGGAAAAAATATTAAAAATCTGTCGAAAAACCAACTCGCATGTGGATTCTTCTGTACAAACTCAACATATATAGAAGTTTCAAAAATTTGTCATATATGGTTGTCAGATGATGGGCGGGAATGGGGAATGTTGTAGTACATCAAGTGGGCACTTAACCCAGCCAATGACAGGTCATAAGCCCTGAAAACGCCTAGATAACCCACATTCGTTTCCAGAGTTTCTCTGTTTCTGTTGAGATATCAATAATATCTGATAATTGTTTTGTCCAACTTTTAATGTACTATTTTGGCTAGAAACCGCCTTTTAATCACCAAATAAATTATAATGTGAATATTGTAAAATTTAAGTAATAATTAGACCCACTTAATGCATGAATAAACTACATATTTGATGCATTAGCACTGTAGAAGATATATATGACAGTAACAGTAATAAATCATTATACAGTGAAGTACTTTATCGCAGTAAGTACTTGGAAATGTAACACAGCACATTGCATCTAGATAGTGCATAGTGTAGGTGACTAAACATGTTAAACTAGTTATGTTATCCTAGATGTCCCCTGGGCAGGTATCGCTATCATAAATAATAAATAACATAAACAATGTTAATAATTATCAGTAAGAATATTCTGAATTTTAGTATAACATTTTAAATTCATCATCATCATCTCCTCCTATTGAGGGTTTTGTCAACCCTCTCCCGATTCTAATACCCGAGGATGCGGTATTTATTTCCGCGTAATTGTTATTAAGGTATTCTGATACTTAAGATACTTTTTGCCACGAATGTTTTCAAGAAATCCACTAGCAAAAATATTATTTATTTATTTATATGTTTGGTACAAATTAACAAAGAATTTTCAAATTGAGGTAACATTAGAAACATAACACCAATTACGTGGACAACACAATGTACAAGACAAATTTCTAAAGACCTGAAGTGAGCAAACAGTGGTTATGTTATATCATGTGTATGTGTGTTGTTGTATGTGTGTGGAGTGTGGTGTATGTATTGGGAAATCTGAATATTTAAACGCAGGAGAGGATAACTAAAGAGAAAGAGGATACCGCCGTCCTGGCAGACTCAAAGATCAAACTCATGCCTATTAAAAACATGAAATTTTAACGTTTTGGTATTCATTCATAACTGCAAAGATATTATAAACAAAATAATTACTCTAATTTTAATTTTATATCTGAAAGTTTCTTTATTTTTAAGTCAATATACTAACCAATCTTACAAATCTTTTAACAGTTATTTTATTTAATAACAATTATACAAAATCTGATACGATATAAAATAAATCATATATAACCTTTATTCATCTACTTTAAATGCATTTTTACTGTCAATCGTGGAAAAATATTATTATCCAATGGATATAAGAAAATAATCTCCAGGAAAATATAATAAATCTGTTTTATGAATACTAAATTAAAATAGTCCCACGTCACGGCAGGTAGTATAAAATACCTTCCAGAAAATAAAAGAAGGAACCTTCGGAATATGAGATTCCTTGGGAAGAAAAGCATGCCAACACGTCCTGGAAACTCGATATACCATTAATTTTAGTGCTGCCTTCTAGTATGAACAATAGCCAAAACCTAGAGAGAAAATTGTTCCTACTAATTCCAGTCAATAAATCGGAAATTCGGGAAGTAAGATAGTATCAGAATAATTTTATTCCAAACCTTGAGCTGTAGAGTGCAATCCTCTAAGATTCGTACAAAAAATGAGGATGCATAGTAAATGCACAAAAAACAGAAGAAAAGAATCAATAAAATGGTATAGAAAGCAAACAAAAGTCGTCAATGTATGAGGAGATTCCAGATGAAATAAGAAATGAAAAAAATGTAAAGTTATTTAGGGTTAAATGTAAAAAATATGTGTGAAAAATATTAGTGTAGGTATTATATTATAGCTAAATTGAAAAATGTATAATAGAAGGATAAGAATAGTGAGGGAATTTTTTTTTACTGTAATGTAATAATATAAGTCTATGTGAAAATTTTAAAGTACTAAATAAATATAATAATAAAAAAAATAAAAAATAATAAAAAGTGATAAAACAAAGTGATTAAAATAATTTTTTAGATACTGGTTAAAATAAATTCAACCAAAATGATATACGGATGACGTTGAAAAGAGTATATATTATGGACAGAGTGGTATTCAATAGCATTTTTTAAGCGTAGAAAGAATCATTTTTATTGTTTATAGAAGATTAACGTTTTTGGTAGTTGGTTTCCTATATTTTGTCGTAATAAATACACTGAAAATTTGTCTTCATATTTTAAGCAAAGGAATCAAAGACGGTCTGTATATTTGATTCTAAAATATTATGCATAATTATGTTTACATTGATAAATTACACAAAATACAATGTAAAGGGCACTGCAGTACCAATACAGTGCCCTTTATATACTATTGGTTGCGGATAAGGGAAAGTAATAGTAGTTGCAAAAAGTGATAATTGCATGAAAATGTGCGGAAGATTGAAAATATTTTTATTTTTTTTAGGTATGATCATAAAAATGGCATTAAATGTGCATATTTTCAAAAAAGGAAAAATTATTACTCGTTGTCAATAAATATTATGTTAGTAAAGTGACACGGAGAGGATCGTAACCCAATTTATTACCTTCGTTTCATTAGTGTAGGAAAGTCTCATGAAACAAAAATCATAAAAGCTTTTATACATGCTCCCATCTTAAGACGTCATAATAGTATATAATTTATAGTGAAGATTTAATAAGAGAGCTCTAAACATTTCATAGCCATGTGAATTTCCTGGTATATAAATTTGATGGCCGGTTTATTTTTGTGACAGCTGTTTCGTACCAACAGGAATACGTAACATAAAACGTTTGTACTAAGATAAATAATTTATTCAGAGATTAGGGTTGAGACCATTTGTTTCGGTTATTTAAGTTCTGTTTATGTATGATGCAAAAATACTCAAGTACCAATACCCTGATAATTTATATATAATTTATTTCTGGGTAAACAAATTATAAGTTTTAAATGCAATGCAAAACTAATATTCAATGGGAAAAACTCAAGACTCAATTTCGATTAATTTATAGAACAACCACTCACGACTACTAACTACTTTAAGACTTTTCAACATGAGACAATGAAAAATTCCAATCTATTTTTTAATTGGATTTTGTATGTATACGTACATTGGATTTTTCGCTCCTTCGCTGTTGTCGCTCTTGCCATTCCTTCATAAAAACATTTCGCTACTATAACTTTCAGCCAGAGCTTAACATCCAACATATTATTGTGAAAAAAAAGAGATTTACTTTGTCACAGATTCATTTTACGGCAATTACATTCAGCCAATTTAAGATTATTTTCAATTTAAGGACGAAAACATGAAGAAAATGGGTTTAGCTTGTCTACACTGTCTCGACTATAAACACATTGATCCCAACCTACCCAAGGAACTGGGCCAAATTATACTGATAAGGATATTAGTGATTTTACCCCTTTTTTAGCCCAAGCGGGCACGCGTTTATATACGCGACCAAATGCTTTAATTACCCTTATCACTATCTTGGCTATAAGATTGTCATAAAAAACATTCACTCCAACCTGCTCAAGAAGCTGCGGTAAGTGGCACAAATTTACAGTGATAGACTATTATTACTAATTTTACACTACTTACAACTACTTCCCCCACGACTACTTTAGCATAAGGACCAATGAAAGCCCCCCCTTTCCCTAGACTGCTTTGAAAAATATTGAGTCTTTTTTCAGTCCAGCCAACTCTACCGATTTTTTCAACAAGCTAAACCGCGATTTTAAGATTGTTAGTGTGATAAAAATACGGATGAATTTACGTTATGTAAGCGAACAAATGCTTTCATTGTACCCCTACCACTATCTCGGCTTATGTATTATAATTGTCATTGTTTCCATCACCCAAACCAACCAGAGTCGGCCCAAATTAACAGTTGTAGGATATGTTAGTTTCTACCCCGATCATTATTTATTAGTAATTACAACCACCCGTGTGGAGACCAGCATACTGCCTCGCCAGGCCCCCCATCCCAGACATCCACCCGTGCATCCGCGGTCAGGGTCTCAATGGAGGGGGGATTAGGGAAAAGAGGGGAGGGGACAGAACGCATGTGTGCATCTCACACTATTATCCTATCATCCTATCTGGCAGACACTATTTCATACGTCCCCTGCCGTACCTTATCACAATACCTATCCAAAGACCATCCTATCATTACAAAAGACAAGAATAAGGACCAACATATTGAGAATAAAGTTTACCTTGTCTACACTGGGTCCTCCTTCAGTCACCGACCGGACCAAGACCGGTTTCTCAGACCCCGCCACGAAGCCGAACCCCAGTTCCTGGTCCCTGACGAGCATCACAGACCTCGGACTTGGAGCCTCGATCTCTTCGCAGGTCCCTGGGACCTCGTACGTTGTTGTTTTGTTCACGTGGCTAGAAAAAATAACAAAATATCAACATTGAGTACAGTTGGTTTCATGGGAAATACGACAATACGACATTATACCAGAAAAAATATTTACACCATTAGAAAAATGTTTAAACCATTTTGATGTACCTATGTAATGAAGTCGTGAAATATACCGAGATAATAGACGAATTAAAATAAAAATAAACACTTTTAGTAAATGAAAACATATACTAAGTAATCAAACATAAGGCAAGCATAGAGATCACAAAAATCAAATGTGATTTTTCTTAAGTCTTGTGTTGTTGTTCCCCTCTATTATCGGGCCCCATGGCCAGTTGCGATAGTTAAAATAAAATAAAATAATAAAATTACGCGTTTTTGCTATTGCCAGAAGGAGTAGAAAGTGAGGACAAACTGCCATGTCACTGTATTTAGACACAAACTTGCTATCGTTTTTATACAATTCACCAACAAAACTGTGTGAATGCTTCTTTTGTACTAGAAAACCTTTGAAGAAAATCAGATCACGTAAAAAGGATATTTTGTCAAAATGCTGACTCATGCTAACTTTACATACGAGTAGATTACAAAATACCTTTTATAACTTTTACTACGAGTATTTATACCAATGTTTATACCCACATAATACCAATGAAATTGTGTTGTTTCTTTTAAAATTTTAAGTTCCAAACTGCAGAATATTCCATATATTTTTAGGGAAAGTGTGAACTCATGTTAATATTCTATAATATTATAAATATATAGAAAACGGAAAGCGATCCTTATTACACGCATGGGTAGACAATATTGAGGACTGGATATTTATATAAACCAACATAATACATTCACAACAAAGGTCCTTTGTGACAGATGTGGCGATAGAAAGAAAAAGTCCTTTTATCTATGAGTCGTCTGCTATTATTACGACCAACAAAAACAGAAGTTGGTTTGAGAAAAAATGTGAAGTGTTTCTATAATCATTTTTCTCTAACATTATTTATGATTATTAAAATCAATGAAGTTGGATACATAGTGTAAAGGTAGAATCATTCTTACTTTAAAGACTATAACTATAACATAATCTACGTCATTTTTTATTTTATTTTTTTATTTTATATATTATAATTATTTCCCCTCTTCTTCTTCCGGTATATAAAGATACCAATATCTTGTGTTCATTCTTTTTTTGACTATCTTGTTTATATTACTGCTATTTTTCCATTTCTTTTTTTAACTTTATCTTTCTCTTTTGCCACGTGCACACTGTATGACTTTCACAGTATACCCACAAACAGGCTATGCCTTGGTGGGATTTTTGTTTATATATATATTTTTTTTATTGTACATATATGTGTTTAAATGTATATCCATGTAAACAAAAATTTTCTTTTGAAATAAATAAAAAAAATAAAAATATTAAAAAAAAAAAATTAAAAAAAAAAAAGACTATCTGCGTGCTATCACATAATAAAAAAGCTTGTCTATAATTTTAATTTATATGAAAGCTTTCAGGTTCTATGTGTAATATGTACGAACAGATGTGTGGGTGATGAGGCATTTAATTTCATATTATATTTACGCATTACGTTAACTTGTGTAGTTCAACATTTATATAAAATATGTAAAAGATCGTTAAATATTCACAAATAAATAAGGTATAAAATAAAATTTATTCAAGTCCTGTTCTGGTACATTGATATTCAGTAGAGCGAATACGTACAGATGAAAGAAATATTATTATGTTTGAAAGATTTAAAACGCGATGCTCTGAAAGGAAAATGCCCATATGAAGTAAAAAGGTACACATTTTCCTATTTTCCAAGGGAGCACTCAATATCGAAAATACGTGATTAATTTAAGTAATTTTACGGGTGCAAAATAAAATAAAAGAGATCTACCTCTCGTAAAAGAACTTCGATCTATTCAAAGCAAAAATCTTTTTAAAAAATGTATTTAAACACCTCACCAGGCCAGGAGGCCCAAAAGAGAGGAACAAAGTTACAAACACTCAGGCTAACGGGACTCCTAACCTAAGAAATCGTTACCATTTCGTTTGCATCTATTTTTTTCAGCACCTATTTTATTGCTAAACGCACTTTATACGGGACAGAAAACTGTACAGTTTCTTGTGCAGTTTACAAAAGGTCAGCGTGACGTTTGGCTGACCTGACAGTTAATGTTTGTTTTATGTAAACGTTTAAGTAGATATTTGTATCTTGAATGCTTTTAAAAACGTAAAAAACAAATCATATATTTACATTTATTTATTTATTTATTTTAATTGTTTTTACGCCCATAGGGCTTTTACATAGACATTTTAAATGATTTACACAGTAGGTAGCTATTCATTTCCGCCAGAGATGGCATCCAGACACTGTTCCCTAAAATGCACTAGATTTGTGTTGAAAATATCAATATTATTAGTATACTTGTTGGCCAGTGCGTGCATTCTTTGTATCGGTGAGTTAGCACTATAATTGGTCGATGATTAGCTACAGTAAAATAGTGCATTACTACGGGTAACTCGACCAGGCACTCGTATACTAATTAAATTTGTTAGTTGACAACAATTATTAGCTATATTAACAATTTCCTGTGTGTACACAACATACTATAATAACTTAGGATAGTGCTTATAAAATATACATATTTAAAGTGTCTTTTGACAGACTGTACAGTTTTCTGAACAAAAAACACAAGTACAGTTTTACCCGTCCCGTAAGTGCGCTTTGGGTATAATTTATTAATTTAAGATACAACTGTAATTGATACGAATACGCATAATTTAACTTTTTTGTTCTGTTTACTTATTATTTATTTATTAGCCTAACCTTTTTGTATGTGTATTTTTTTCTGTTTTTATTTCATATGGAATAAATTTTCTAGATTTGCAATAAACCTACCATTTCTGTAATATATGTTGTATACATAATACGAGCAAAAAAGAATACTGGTAATTTTATTTATTTTAGTGTTGTACCAATATCTTTATTTTAAAATGTTATTAACTCGAAAAAAAAATCTTTCAGAATTTGTAAGTACACCTACGTTAAGCTCTTTCGTCTACAAATAAATAACTGAATTAAATAAAAAATCTATCTTAAATTCATCTTCTTTTCAAGTAGTTCTGAACCGAAATGTAAGAAGAATAATGATTTTATTGTGTCATTTTTTCTTTTAACCCTCGGGGGTAGTTACAGTAAATTCACTGCTGTAGCGTAAGCCCGTAAGGTTCGTGTATGTTTTCAACATTTTCAATAGCTTTTACCGTTAACACGATCGGCGTCCGTCCAACCCTAAAGAAACTACTCTTAAAATATATGTATTTGGTAAATTTATAGTTTAGTCGTTTTGTTTTATATCTGGTCATAATATCTGGTTATTTTAAAGAATGTTTACTGTGTAGGTATTGAACAAATATAATATAATTAGAATTTGATTATTTTACGAGAATAGTATAAAAATTTTATGTCAATAATAAAAACGAACCTTTTTTAGTGTAAGATATTATAGTACAAAGTTATATTTACGAGTAACAGTACTGAAATATATATTTTTTTAATTTATACTACACCTATTTTAGGTATATCTTGTATTTTGTTTCAATATTTGTCTAGTATTTTGAATATAGTTCTCACGCTACAAAAAACGTCACAATTTTTTATAAAAAACAACAATTTACCGTTTTTACATAATTTTCTTTGAATTAAAAATATAACATTATAATAGTTTTTCAAATACGGTAAAAATTGGCCCACGTTCACTGTAAAAATTCATTTTTAAAGTTCACTTTACTATTTTACTGAAATAATCTCACAAACCAATCGATTTTCTAATCCTTTCAAGTAATTACATTAAACAGTGCTTCGTTTATTTTACTTGCTAGCATAAACGACTTTATGTATCTTTTATGGCTTGATTTAATCCAAATTTCCTCCGCTTTAAATGAGGGTTGATGGAGAACAAACTTATTTATATATTAACCCTCTATCGACCCATAATCATCAGGACAATATAAGCGACATTTTTAGAGATTTGTCTTTTTTTAACGGAAATTACCCCTGCACAAGAAAGTGATGAAGATCTATAAAATTCGCCCGCCTTATTTTAGATATGTTTCCCCCTAAACGCACTGTAAGATTATGCCTCTGTTTTCATTTTATAATGCTAATACATTTTTAAAAATAATATGTTAATTTTTCTTTTTACAGTAGCTATAAAATACATACCTCACATCGTCTATCCTTTAAGTCATAATCTTGTATATTATTTTGAAATTCCTTTTATTTATTCATTTATACTTAATTTTTACATTTATTTCACATACATATTTTAGAAAAACAAATTGTACTCATATTTTGTTCTCTTTTTATATCCTATTGTTTTTTATATGAACTTTAGACTTGGAATAAATTATTTTTATTATTTCATTGCAAAAAGTGACGTTTAAGATTTACATCTTAAATAGTTAATGTTATTAGAAAAACCTTAATTTCAGTTATTGGTAGATGACAGGTTGTTCACTAATCGTGGATTTATGAAGTTCCAATATCGTGTTTCTCTACAATAACCAATTGCTAGGAATGGTACCAACAATGGAGATTGAAATCAATCACGGATAAATTATTCATTCCTTTACAATTCAATTAATCGGGACAATATTGAGTTTCAACTCTATTTTGAATTACATTTATATCACGTTGAATTACGTACGTGTGTAAATACGTTAAAACTTAAAACCCTCGCTTAAAAGGAATGGATATCACGTGACCCGCGACTTTTCCTCCATACAATCGTTGTCCTCGATTTTCTCCCTAAAATTTTGCGCTAGAGCAATGATTTTTTATCAAATTTTACATATTTATCAGAAGCGTGTTCGCATGGTCTTATTTATTTATTAAAGGATATATATAGGTATATACATTACTAAAAAATAAGACCTTACAAACACGTTTTTGGCCAATATCTAGGTACATAATATATTTATAGCAACATTCAGTTTCAGTAAAGTTTTAGAGCTATGGATACACAATTGTCATTGTTTTGAAAGTATAATAAATTTCATACTTCTGGAAATACCACGACTAGATTTAAGCGGTTTAATGGTGCCAATTTTGTAAAAACCAAAATATAATACGATAATTTTAAAATAATTAGGGTCTTACTTGATGTAGTAAGGTCTGTTTCTGTGGTCCGTGGCCTGTTCCCAGCCGTAGGGGAAATCTGAGGGCCCCAAAAATCCAGGGGCCCAACACTCTGAAGGGGGCAGCCATCCAGCAGTTCGTTACGTGACTGTAAAAAAAAGGGAAAAAAATCAATTAAAAAAACTTGTATAAATACATAACACAACGTTGACATATCAAACAATTGAAGTTTTCTTTCTCGCGGCGAGAGATAGCGAAGAAAAACTTTGCGGGGTGTAAAAACTACATCTAACCTTTGGTCTGGGAAAAAGAAAAAGGTTTGTTGAGGAATGACGAAAGGGAGCCTAAGGGTGGATTACTGCAAAGCCTCTGATTGATGAAACGCTTGCTCAGGGGATGAAATCCGCACCCTGACGAATTTAATACTAGCACATAGTTACGAGTATATGGCCGAGAAATATTATCTAAAAAGACAGTTGAGACGTTTATTATTTCAGTTTTATGGACGAAAAATAAATCCAGTTTAGTAACCAATAATAAAATGAGAGTTGCTACAAATTCTTTTAGCTGGTGGAGAATCATTTGTTTATCTAATGAAAAATAAATCATCATTGCTACAAAGCTAATGAAAAATGGCCAAGGGCCATAAGTCCATATACCTATTGTGTATTATGTTTCTATATCAATAATATTAATTTTATTACTGTTATTCAACCAGTTTGCAATCTTAATCGATATTATAAGGGGTGTCCGTGGTGTAATGTCTAAAACGTTGTACCTCAGTACAGAGGTTCCAGATTCAATCCTCAGTAAGACCGCAAAAGTATTTTTCTTAAGCCCGGGTGTTGGTGATGTTCCCCTTTGTTATCGGATCTTCTGACCAGTTGAGGACGTTGAAACATAACATATAAAATGATTAAATGGATTAGCTAACGCGTCAATAAAAGCTTATCTCAAAACGACTTAAAAGCGCTGATGACGTTCAATTTTTTTAAATGTAGGTTTAAAATCAAGATTAAATTCAACTTCTGAATTCGCGAACAATATCAGCATATCTTTTAGATCCAGAAAGTTTTAAACACGAGAAGTCTTTAACTTTAGTATTTCAATTATTTTATCTGTCAAATACAAGATACTCGTAGTATTGATTTTTATCCTACGCCACTGGATTCCGTTTACCCAGACAGGGAGAGAGCTGACGAACGACAAAAGCATTGTTTCTCAAGGGATGAGAAGTAAAAGCAGTGGACATTCCAGTGGCGGCCGATAATCATCCAAATAAAAAATAGAGAGCCTTTCTTATCAAACTAGGTACTGCATTACAATAACTACTTCTACTTTCCTTATCCACACCCAATGGTGCATAGTGCACTGCATTGGTACACCAAGTGCAGCGAATCCAGTCCAAGGTTAAATGAAATATTAATATAAAAATCACATATGAATAAATATTTCATGATGACCCCCTACTGGAATCGAACCCGCGACCTCATGCAGGGTAGCCAAATACGCTACCACTATAATATAGTGGAAATCATACTAAGAATTTTATCTTTGAAAAAATGTGCAAACAACGTCTGAAATATAATTTAAAGTCTTAAAAATAAAATTCAATCACTGGTTTGTACATTATTTCTTCGTTATTATTATTTTTCCTTTTTATGGTATAATTATTTATAGATGGAAATTATTACTCAAAAGCATTTTATTTGTTTTGTTTTCCTCATGTAACTACTTTTACAGATTAATGTACGATAGTAAATTTTAATAAAAACAAAAAAAATGAATAAAGCAAGTAAAAACAAGCAATATTAAGTTCATACTAATTTCAAAAGGGTCAAAGCCAGAGAGCAGCTTTTGATATCTCGTCTTCTTTTTCTAAAGAAATGAAAATTCATAAAACGCATTCTGCAGTGGGAAATGCATCCGCCGTCCGACAGCCATAAATTGGAATTTTCATTTCTCCCTTTGTAAGCTCCTTTTCACACCCTATCTCTATAACAAAAGCCATGGTGTTAACCGGCATAATCTTTGTAATACCGTCTGCTCGCTTGGGACGATCGTGCTTTAATAAAATAACCATGATTCATATTAATAATTTACTGTTTTAACAGATTGTACCGTTTAGAAAACAGAGATGATAATAACTCGAATGTACGAGATCGTGTTAGAACTGTGCATATAGGTTATACCCAAAACTGCCAAAGCTTATTTAAGCCTTGGTTCTGAAACTTTTAGCATATTTTAGGTGAATTATTTTTCAAATGAATAATTTATCAGCCTAGGCTTAAGTTCGTATTTTACAAAAAAAAACGATTTATTAGGTCGAAATTTTTTCGCAAAAGATTAAAAGCTCCATATCTTGAACACTCTTATAGTTAGGACCTCAGATGATAAGGGGGGTTCATTTGTTCCAAATAACCTCTATTATAATAACCTTTTATTAAGGAAAAGATCGAGTCATCATTAATCCTAATTGTCTATATACACGATATATTTCCTTAAGATAATAATAATAATAAATATAAAAAAAATAATAATCCTTTTAATTTAGCATCATCTTTGATACAATACTAAAATAAAATAAATTTAAAACAACTGTAAGTTAACACTATCGATAAATACAAAGAAATGAATCATTGTAAGATCATACCCTTTATTGTGTTTCATAGTTTTAAATTTGTTTTATTTTGTGCCCCCTTCTTAAACTATGATATTTAACACGAAAAAAAATTTTTACATGAAAAATAATTTCCAGGAAATGAATTCCATTTATTTTGTGAAAAGTAATAATATATTCATAGATTATAATAGAAAACACTCTAAACAACGTATTCCCTTACCAATTAGAATAGAAATAGAGTAGCACTTAAATTCCAAAACAAAAAAGGGCGGCAAAACAGAAATTAAAAGAAACAAGTGACATCAGAGAAAGCTTTCACCAACAACTTATCACTACAAAACATTTTCTGTTCCTACTCTGGCTTCCTAAATCTCACGTAACAATTGACACCCTCATATTACCTACTCCTACTCAAAGGTCACAAAATTAAACTATTTGTAACACAATGTGTTATCGTCCAAATTCACGATATTAAATATCAAAGTGTACTCGGAGTTAACTGACGCGGGTAACGATTTGTTAATACGGGCTGGAAGTTTTGTAATTTTGATAATTGATCGGTAATAGACCGTAGCGATGGGGAAAAAACAAAAACAAAAACGCTTTTTTATTGAATCCAAAGCTCTAACTAATACTAACTAACCCATCTCACGCCATTTCTCCGAAGGGATAGGCAGAGAGGTTAGAAAACGCCACACCACTCTGTTCCTGGCAACACTTCTCTCTTGCTTCCATTCCACATTCATACATCTTCTCATGCACGCACGTCGATTATTTCCGACTTCTTACATGCCCACTTTTAAGCACTTGTTTTACTTGAATCATGCCCATTTCTTTTTCGGCCTTCCTCGAAACTTCTACATCCAGGCACAGTCGCATCATATATTTTTTTGGCCGTTTCTTTCATCATCCATTCGCGCTCTACATGACCGAACCAATCGATAAAAGACCTTTTCTAATTTAATTTGTCGATAATGCTTATCTCAGCCTTGCACCTCTGACTCTAATTTTCGACATTTGTACACCTAATCATACATAGGTCTTACACACACGTTCGCCTGAGAGGTTGTGAGAGATCGCAATTTCAACTGCATTCAATCTACTTTTTATTCCTTCTTTTTCCAACACCAAGCTTTACTACCATACATAAGGGTTATATCTGCAGACGAGATACATGAATTTGGTGAAAATTAAAAAAACTAATTTCCCTAAATTCATCTACAAGTAAATAACATACATTTTTTAAATTTCATCCTATGAAATTTCTACTACGTTCCCTTATCCGCACCCAATGGTGCATTAGGGCATTGCATCAGTACACCAAGTGCAGTGTATCTTGATCATTTTATTTCATGAAGGAAAGATGATCAGTCTTACACTTCCGTACCAGTCTAAGGTATTAAATTTCTAGAAGCGTTTAAAGTAGTTGTTTTTTTTTCAAAATAATAATTTCTCATTTATATTGAATGCCTTTCTCAGTTGGGTTTAGTTTGTTCAATTGGAGATAGATAAGACTTACACGGTACAAATTCCTTAATGTAAATTTATTGTAAACCAATGTGAGACAGAGATCTGCAATATTTTGTTTATGTTTTATAACAAAATAACCTAATTAAAAGGAAACATATATTTGAAATACCATTTTCAGAAAACGGATAATCTATAATCAGATTATTTTCTGAAAAATAATTGAAATACGAATGAGTTCGTTGGTCAGTTATCAATAAGAAATTTGCCCTCAATTAAAGAGGTTTGCCGACATCTGATCAACAGGACGATAACTTTCAGAAAAGGGTCTTTTTTTCATTAGTTGGCGGCGCTGTTTGTAGGTCAGTTTTTTCGCACTTTTTAGCGGGAGATATATTTCTCCTCGGCTATTTTCCCAGCCATTTCTAATACAATCGCAGCATTCTCGGGGGATTAACTTTAATAAAGATGGAATGATGGCATTAAGTATCCTTAAAGGATATATACCGCGGGTCTCATGGCATTGGAATCAGAGACTCTCTTTAAAGAAAATTAATTGAGTTAATTAAAAGGATCTTGTTGTAATTGTTACATTCCGGGCTGCGATTTTAAATAAAATACAAAGAAGGTATGAATCGAATTAAAAAACACTAAAACTAGTTTCCAAATTTATAAATAACTATTTTGGGTGCAGTATTTGCAAAACGGAGACAAGTACCAAAAAATAAA
>JAGVSP010001361.1:0-44224 GCA_022494985.1 Micrasema minimum | reverse complement strand
ATGTACATAAAACCGATTACAATTACATTTTTTACGAAAAGCGTTATGCTCCATTACCTATCGTAATCTATTTAATTAAATATAATTAATGTTTTGTATGCATAAATCATATTTGTGAATTATAAACTAACATTTATTTTTTTAAATTATACATTGTCGTTATATTTTTTTCAGAGCATCTCAACATTGGTCACCCGATCCATAAAATAATAAATGAACAGAAAAAGTCTTCCTGACTCCATCACGTGCCATATTTCAAAGAACACATTCCCATTATTTTCACTCTTTATGATTAGTGTTACGCTCAACATAAATATCTAGAATAAAGTAGTAAAGGGGCTTTTCTTGAGCAAACATTTTTCGTATATTTTAGTATCTCTTCCTAAAGAGAAACTAAGTTTGAAGGGATGCGCTGTAACGTGACGTGAATAAACCATTGATCTAGTGCAGGAAAAAAATCAAGGACTACTATTGTATGGAGAGTGGCTTTGGGTCACGTGACAGCGCGTGCCTCGCTTATATTGATACCACCAGTATGTGATATTATGTAGGCAAATTAAGCCAGTGGACAATTTTTATAGTAAAAATACAACACGAAACCATGTTTTTTCTTTCTGAAAAAAAGATCACGTTTTATCCTATCTTTAATAACATAGAAGCACTTGGGCGTGGGCAGCGCACACAAAATGTGGCCGCAAAATAGGGTTTTGATTTTTTTAACGGAAAAGTAAAATAATTTTTTAAAAACTGGCACGTTAGTTTACTAGAATTTGATGTTCTATTTTGTTACTAATTATTATTATTGTGCATTACAATTTTTTTGAGTGATCTTTTATTATCCTGTTAATTGAAAAAATGCAAAAAATTAAGGCATCCCGATATTTTTTTTTCTTCGAATTTATAACTTTTTTAGAAAATCGGTAGCTCTAAGTCCTTACAAAATAATTTGAAGTAGGTACGTATATAAAGTATATTTGTGATATTTTTTTCGGAGCTTTGTGGCTGTCTTTTTACATATTTTTCTTTATGAATTATTGTTCACTGAAAATTGCTCAATACTCCTACATATCGCACCATGAATACTAAACAAACACTAACTGTCACTATATAAAAAAAATCAACTTGGAAAATCGCAAAATTGCGATTCTGACATCGGTACCGTTTCATTGAAACTACCTAGATTTTTTAAATTCGACATAGGAAAGAGATAGAAACATATTACTTAGAAAGAAATGTAGCGGTCGGTGTAATCTGTAATGTGGTATTTTCAGTTCATCCTCAAATCACCCACCTAAACAAGACCCAATGCTTCCAAGTATGTCAGGGTTTCAACCCTTAAGAGCATACTCTACCACGTCACTTGCAGCCGCTTTCCCAAACAAACGGATTCCTCGATTTTCTCCCTGGAATTCGACATTAGAGCAATGATTTTTTCACACATTTTAGATATCGACCAAATGCTGGTTTGTATCGACTTATGTTTTTAATAATTTATTTATCTTCTTTAACAGTTAAAATATTTTTCGAAATGATGAAAACACGCATCTGGTCGATATCTAAGCTGTGTGAAAAAATCGTTGCTCTAATGTTAAATTCCAGGAAGAAAACCGAGGAATACGTTTGTATGGGAAGCGGCCGCGAGTCACGTGGTGGAGTATGCTCTTTAGAACTATCCTAAAAAAATATTTTGGTGCCGGTGAACAGGATATCTTGTATTTTAAATATTTATTTACATAATATCTATTATATCCTTATGGTTTATTAACCAGGCAAGGGGGACCTGGTCGGTTGCGACATGAACGCCCACATCCAGTCATCCCACAACACCAACAACGGCCAGATGGGCGGGGGCGGCGGCTCCGGGGGCGGCAACTCCTCCGACGTCATCGTCAAATCCAGCAGCGATGTTAAGGTGAGACAAGCATTCAATGAAGAATTCTAGTGGAATCCAGAATTATTGAATTTTAAAAATGTTTTTATGTAGGTACACGACGAAAATTTAACAGTTCACTTGTAATTTATTTATTTCATCACATTGACAGCTTACAAAGCCTTCTATAAGATAAAGGTTTTTTTAAGTTAAATAAACAATATTTACAACTTTAAAACACTTCAATAAATCATAAGTAAAAATACCAAGTGGAGAAAAGGAAAAAAATGCAATGCTTGTAGTGAAAAACATAAAAACAAATCATGTCACCAAAAGACTATTTTTCATATTTGAGATATAAAGTAAAGAAGAAGAAGATAAAGTATTGTTTATTGTTTTAAAAAAAATAATTGGATAAATAATTACAAAAGGGAAAAGACTATAATGATCAAGTTTATAAAAAGTGAAGATGAGAAGAAAAATATTGTGTTGCAATTTTTTTAAATACATTTATATTTGTTTTTCAAAATTCTGAAAAATATTTTTAAAAATTAATGTTCAGGTTCACGAATCTTTTCTAAAATGCACTAAAAAATCTTCATAAACTGAAAAAAGTTTTATCAATTACAAAAACTTGTACAGTGACGTAACCTGTTATATTTTTTAAAACATTGATAAACATTATAGCTATTTCGTGAAATTGTCATATTCTACCCCCACCCCCACCCCACCCCCTTCTCACGGCACCTAGCTTTCAATTTTAGATGTGCCCGTTTGATTAAATTAATAATGTTCTGATAAAAAGATTCAATACTTTCAAGAAAGACAATACTTATTATATTCAACTGCAAAGAATCAGTTATTTATATAGTGTACTAACCCACCTTTCCCGAGTTAGGGCTTAAATTTAGGGATCTAAATAATACCTATTCTAGGTCATCTAGAGAGAACTATCTTTCTTGATTATTCATATAACTATCTAAGATTAGTTAAGCAACATAGTTCCTTCTGATTCACTTAGATTATGATTTTTCAACCTCTATCTCTGAAAATATCAAAAGTGAGTTAGTACACTACGGTTTAAGATATTTCAAATAAAAATATTATATTATATTATGTACTTAGCAATTTTTATATTAATTGTAGGTAGGTACATATTATGAGCTTTCTTGCAGGCTCTGACGTATTGCGATTTAAAATGTGTCCACATGGGAGGATTAGCAGAGGTGCTCCGACTGTATCCTGAATACCAGCAAGAATTTTTAAACGACATTCAACACGACCTCACATACAACTTGAGAGAGGGATACGAAGCTGAGGTGAGCAAGACATTAACTTTGATTGGTCCATAATAGTAGTTGATAAAAAGAATAGTTTGGTTTATTTTTTTCCTTACACCTTGATGATATCTTGTATCATTTACCAAATAAATTATTCCACATCATCGAAAAACAATTCTCTTCCACATGCTGATTTTTTTTTTAAAAATACTCTTGAAAATGTGTACTTCTGAAAATACCCAATCTAAACCATCTATGTGCATTTTGTAGTTTGTTCAATGTTTTATTACAAGTTAAATGATGAAGGTTGCAACTGAGTGTAGTTTTTGTCTGATTTGTTTATTTGATTATTAACTATCAAATCAATGATTGTTATGAATTTATTGCTTTTTGTCTGCTCGTGCACACTTTTTCTATCATTTATAATGAACTTGAAGCCTGAACTAGGTAATTATTTTTCATACTAAAACTATAATAATATACAAGTCCATTATTATCAATTAAAATGTATGACTAACTTATTCTCTTACTAGCATGGTACTATTAATCTCGTATATTTGAACTACAACCCTTCAGCAGTGCACAAACGTTTTAAGCATAACTACTGAATAAAATATTAAATATATTTGATGAACCCGGGACAGGTTTCCATGACTGACATCCGATGCATCAGTCCAACTAGAGAATGTGACCCAACTCCAGCTGCTCTTCCTCCTCCGCTACAGCCAAATCCTGATGTAGGGATGTATTTCAATCACTGTAACTCCATATATACTAAAAGCAGCATGCTATCCTATAGTGAAAATATGTACACAAGACATGTATGCCGTATGCAAGGATCACAAAAATAGAAACCCCGCATCCTAAAGATTTGATGGATTCTAATGTTCAAGAAACATACTTAACAGTTGTTAAAGAAACTTGTATTCTGTGTCTCCAGTAGAAAATTTTCCAATGGCGGTCATAAAAAGGTGTAAATAAAACTATCAAGACTGTCTTTTATACATTTTAGATTGCATGATTATCTTTTTTTTAAATAAAACTTTCCAATATTTCTAACTCAGTCAAATTCAAGTGCATTACTTTTATTATGTGATAAATTGACAGATCTAAGATAAATAGAATATGTAAAGATTTGAGAACTTGAACAACATTAATCTAAATTCATTTGTCTCTAAAAGGAAAAGGATTTTTCATGTGGCAAAATTTAATGTGGCAATCAATCCATATTATTTGTAGAATTTGAAAATGTTTCGTACATACTCACTAGCACTGCCAGCGCACTCTTAGGTAGGAACTTCAATTTTAAGCTCAGGATGACACCTAATGCTGGTATAATTTCTAGTGTAGGGTACCAATATTGCAATCTAATTAAGCAAACATAACTAATGGCACTTGTTACAGATAAAAAATATATAAGTTAGTGTATCTTAATAGCAATAAGATGGAAGAATCCCTATAAGTGAAAAACTTAGGTACCATAACAAAATGCATGCATTATATGACTTTATAGAAATCCTTTTTCTATGAAACTATATTAGGTTCCTAAATTTAGTGGGTCTAGACGTCTAGAGGAAAATAGCATACTACTATAAAAAACAACACATAATACAGAAAATCCTCATAAATTAGCCAAATATTTGTAATTTAGGTAGATAAATAATTATTTTTAGCTTATAGTGCTTTTAATATAAATCTATTATAATAACTTATTTAAAATAATATTGTTTTTGATAACCCATAGAAACGGATATGTTGAACTAGGTATTAATAAATAATAATGCATGAAGTATGACTAAAGTTTAAAAAAAAAAAATATGAAAATATGCTGTAGACTTCACACTGTATCACACACAACATGTAGGTACGCATTTATTTTATTTTAAAGATACTTGAGAAAATTATTTTTAATAAGAAATAGGTTAATAGTTATGAAAGTGGCGATATAAGTTATGTATTTTTCACTCAACCATTACATAATATTATTTTAAATACCTACCAACTTTGTTTTCCTTTACAGCAAGAATCTGATGGCAATGGAATACCATCTCTCACATTGCCTTCAATTTCTGAAGATGATGAAAATGCTCCGGACGATCACACCACCATATCCCCGGCTAAGAAGTCACCTCTCCACCAATCATCTACTAGTCCCAGACATCCCAAACTCACAGCAAGGCAATTTGCATTTTCAAATTATTTAAACATTAACTCTGAACATTTATTCATTATTATGTGTTTCATCTTATCGAAATAATCAATTTAGATTTTTTGCACTTTATTATTTACCTTTATCTACATCATTTTTTAATAATGTAACTAATCATTTATCTAACATATGTGTACCTACTGAGATATGTCATAATTTTTTTATGTTTAATGACCCCCACAGTTCAATGATAAAGACTACAAATTATGGTTTTGATTTATTTCATGGTTAAATTCAATTTTACAGTATTTTTTGTATCCATGTTTGTATAGGTCCTTGTTGGCCAATTTCACATTTTTATTATATTAATTTCATATTTTTCTAGTCATGTCATAATTCCTGAAAATGATCAGTATTTCATATTAAAACATTTAACAATATGAATTGTCACATTATAGGATTGAAGAGCTGAGAGGCAGAAACAGAGCAATAACCACCCCAAGTATTATAAGTCACAGAGAACTGCGGGAAAGGGTTGAAAGACAAAGGTCAGTCGTAGTTCCGCCCCCGCCCGGAGATGACTCTCTAGAAGGACTCAACCTTGAGGTCCACAACACGAGGTCTTCTGTAGAACGACTCGACACCCAAGTATCTAGCCTGCATCATGATGTAGCTGCACTTAGCATGGAGGTAATATATAACTCGTTGAAGTTAATTACGTAATAGAATACTACTAAAATTATTTTATCCCATTTAAGAAAGTTGTGTGATTCACTTTAGGCTTTGTTTCAGGTGAGAAACGCAATACAAGCATTACAAGAAATGACAACACCAATGCACTGGCATGCTGCTCATTCTAACCCTAACCTTCAGTGGACTCACGGCATCAGTACTCACGCACCACCACCACTTGCAAGAAGCTCCTCACACCCACCAGAGATGTTCTGCTGGGTGGATGAACAATCCGGAAACCAAGAGACACGCACCAGATCTAGTAGATCAACACAAACAGAATGTGATGAACTCTACTTAATTCCAGCTGTGACGCAATATATAGCTGAGAACCCTACAACTGTAATGCTTCTACTAGGTCTCGATCCTGGTGATTTTACTACCATACACGAAGATAACAGACGAGCTATTTGTAGTATTCTTGACATTGATAACGACGTCAAGCCTTTAAGCACTATTCAGGAAACTTCCAGTGTCCAAGTTTCTTCAGAAGATGTATCCAGTAGCTACACACCTACACAGAGGCTTAGCTTAGAAAAAATAGATAATGAATGCAAAAAGAAAAGCAATGATTTTAAAAGAGAAAATTCGCGCGATAGAAAGAGCAGCAGTTTTCGGAGACACCGATTTTCTGCCGGCGATCTCGACAGTGAATCGGAAAAGTTACTTCCTAACACTACTAGTATTACAGCCACCCGTAGTTTGAAATTTCACCCTTCAGAGAGTTGAAGACCTAAAAGCTTTCCTTATTGTGATCATATATTAAATTATTATATTCTACTATTGCACTGAGTGCAATATAGAGTGATAGATGTGTAAAAATCACATTTGTTATCAGTGGAGAGAAAATCCTGGAATCAAGGATAGTTTATTTTAAAATGTTACTACCCCAAAATATAATGTTGTTTCTTATTCTCATAAATCTACATCGGAATTTGATTTCATTTTCATTTTTTATTGCTTACCTACTTTTTTAAACTGCCATCAAAAATATATGGTGTTTTTATTTAGAAAAAATGGAGGGAAATAATTAATAAGGTCAATTGAATATGGTACCTTTACATATACATTAAGCTATTTTACATAATTTAGGTGATTTAGTGTTTACTATATTTCTATCAACTTAATTTTTCTTAATATTTTTTTTTAATGTTAAGAACCCTCAATTCTTTTAATCATTGATTCATAGATTCTAGTAGGTATATGTATTTCATAAAATAATATGCAACACGTAGAAGATAAACTTACATACCTATTGTAATATTATATGTTATAAATAATAAAATTTACATACCTACCTGTATTGTGTTGAATACAAACTCATTTTTTAGATTGCTATAATAATATAGTAAGCAAAATGACGTAATAATTACATTCATAATTTTTTTTTTTTTGTGGTTTTTCAGACATGAAAATGATTTTCATAAAATTACAACTTTGATGATTATCATAAAAAATTAAGCCATTATAAATATAATTACCTATTCCAATTCATTTCAGTAGGTATTTAAATTCAATTTGAAAATAACATTGATGTGTTTTATTAGCTAGTATGTATTTTGATGTTTATAAATATATAATATACCACCTGCACAAACATCTAAAGAAAAAAATGATTTACACTAAAACAACCATGCTCCTTGTTAGATGTTGAAATATTTTAATTTCTATTTACCTAATTACGGAGTTTAATCAATTTTAAGAGCATAATATCAATCAACAGAATATGTATTAACAGATCATTAATAATAATAAAGTAATGTTATGGAGATTTAATAAATTTTATGTTTCAGAATAGTAACTATGCCTTTTGTATAGTGCAGTAGTTTTTTTCTTTTTTCTTCCAATATTTTTATTTCAGGTTACTTGAGCAGATATATTTTATGATTTATAAACTGTTCCACGTCTGTTTTTCACGGTGATTTCAAATGCTTAAAATAAAAATATTTAACTTGAAAAGTGACAAATAATAAGCTGTTAAATGCAATATAAAACATAAAATGTCTCCCTGTAAGTAGTGTCTCCAGTAAATGAATACAAAAAATTGAGAATACATAATAATTATGATTAGCTTAAGAATGTAATTAATTAAGACTTCGATAAAATGGTTGTTTTATAATTGGACATATATTATAATGTACATAATACATTTTGTAAGTGTTTTGACTGTTGTCTAATCTGTTATGTAAATATAGATTTTGAATTGAGTATGTACCGGTACCCGTATGAAGAACCAAAGAAGCTGAAAGTTTTAGGGAAATGAACTGTCTAGTAAATTAAGATCACTTCTTAGATACTATTATATTATTGTATAAAATATATATGTAAAATAACTACATACGGAAAACTGTTAAAATTTTAAAAAACCTTGTCGCTGGTCGATGAATGCAAATGCATATCAATGTGATGTAAGTGTAGTGCCTCAATTGAAGTACCTTCCGAAGCCTGATAAAATTTAACAACACTCATACAAATTAAAGCATATTTAATGGTAGATGATGAAAAACAGTTACTCTATTCTGAGCATATTCTATTTATTTATTCATTTGTCCATGGTGTTGTGGTAGCGGGTTCGATTCCCATGGGGATCAACATGAAATATTTATTTCAATGTAACTTTTAAAAATATAATACTAGCGCTGAAACGTAAGACTGGTCATTCTGTCTTTGTGTAAAAAATGATAAACACACAATGTACATTTAATTTTATTACTTATTAATTATAAAACATGAATTTGTATCAGTATTTTTAAATGTATAACCTATAAATAATATTTAGTCTTCATAAGATAGAACAATCAATTTGTATATAATAATTCGTCCAAAAAAGTCTGTGCTAGAATTGAAATTAAAAGCTATTTGATTTGTATTCACAGGGTGAATGAGAGTAAATGTTTGTAAAGAGTTGACATCCTCAGGATAGAATGGCTCAACAACTTTATTGCCAGTTCTTTCTTCCGTGGTTATAAGTTCACATTGTTGACCTACAAATCCTCCCTGAAAATGAAAACATAACAATATTAAAGGTAATAAATGCATACCAATAATATTCAGCACTGAATTTCGCATCACCATATTTTTTAATGCTTCTGTCTTTAAATAAAGTTTAAAAAACTATTATGACTTATTTTGACGAGGATATTAACATCATCTTCCAAGCAATCTAGTGTTCACTCAGTCAAGCATTGACAACTTTTTCGAATGCCTCTTCACAGTTCTAAAATCCCTCCACTAGGGTTCGTATTTCTTTTGACCCATAAATTAATGAAGCAAATAATTAAATATTTGTACATTGAGTTGGTGTTTTGAAATAATATTTAATGTTCTATTTATTGATCAAAAAAGTCACTCATGTTTTGCGCGTACACAGAGTTATTGTAAACTTGACCTAGAGGTTAAGGATTTTATTTTTACAGGAGATTAGTAAAAGCTATTACATTTCAAATGAACTCCTAACCTTGCCTGGTTGGTTGACAATAATCATAGTTGTTTTTTTCTTTTTTTTAAATTGGATAACTACTTATATAAGTAATGAAACAATTACCTGGAATTGTATCTGGAAGCTAGAAACTTTAACAAAACTATCCAATTGCAGCTTTATCCATTGGGGTGAGTCTTTATCGGAACACCAACAAGTATCTTCTTTTCCATCAAACATCAACAATTTCCCATATTGAGTGGCATCTCTATTTAATACAGAACTGACCCTAAAATAATATACAAAATTCCAATAGAAATCAAATAATAGGTACTGAAGAAAAATTTAAAAATTTAATTGTATGATATGTGGAGCTGGCAAACAAAATGAGACAATTTAGTGAATAACGCATTAGGCAGCTATCAAATGTTACTACTGGATTCAATACAAATTATGTGAAGTTACCAATTTTTTAGAAAATCTAAATTGTGTCTTTGGCTCTACATTCCAGTTTCGTTCGCTAACTTCTCATGTGAGAGTATAATTTATTAACGCCTCCTCAATGACAGAAGTAGAAGCTCTATGTAGAGGCGGTATTGGTGTAATATTGTTAGATTAGGTTAGGTTACGTACATTAAACCTAGAACTAACCTGCTTTGAAATTTGCGTTCTTCCAACACATTATGCACCATTTTCACAAGAATATGAATTTTATATTAATCACACACATTCTGTTCCGCGTGATTGTACAAAAAATATTATAAAATAGGTAGTAACTGCTTATTCATGATTTTAATGAATGTGTCATGTGAGAACAATTATTATACAGAAATGTAATTTTACTAACTGCTACTCAAAAGTTTTTTTGTACTATTGGTCTTACTGTATTTAGTGATCTTATAATATACACTTGATAAATAAATATTAAAATCTACCTAACACGCTCCTAACAATGACATGTGTCAGAAACATAAATGTCAAAAAATAAGTCATAGCTGTCAACGCCAAAGAGCCCATAATGAAATGGATGGATTGCGTTCGTTTACTCTGAACGATAGCTTTCATTGGATTTGTATATTTGGACAATCATTTCAAATTTATTTCCATTTGTTCGCCTAGTTTATTTCCATTTGTTTAGTTTAGAGTTTAAAAGAGTTCTGGCTGGTCTGCTATTTTTACATAAAATAATATCTAAAACCATATTGACGCCCAAAATATTCTAGCTTATATTTGCCTTATTGTACCCCATCGTAATTTGCGTACAAAGGATGTCTTTGCTCTGAGAAATTTCAGAACTGACGTAGGATTCTTTTCAACCCTAGGATCATCAGGAGTTACAAAAAAATTTCCCCACATAATGACGTTGATGTTTTTGGGCCGCAGAGACAATTATTTAAAGGCCCCTGCAAACGATGGACGCCACTAAGCCAGGACCATAGAAAACGTAAGGCTGGGCTCAGACCCCCTTTAGCCGTCTTTTTTCATCACATGGATATTTATCGGAAGACTCTTTCATAAACGTAACTTTCTTTCCTAGGACGCATCGTGGCGTGCCATAGAAAACGCATCGTGGCGTGACCATAGAAAACGTAAGTTGAGCGTTAGGCTGGGGTCATTAGTATTCTATGGCTGGGGTCAGAAGTCTCTAGCCGTCTCTTTCTATCACATGGATATTTAGCCGTCTCTTTCTATCTCATGGATATTTATCGGAAGACGTTAATTGCGCTTTTTTCCAAAAACATTCGAAAATATGCGCGAGAAAAGTTGAGTAAAAAACATTCCGTTACACCTTTACCTACATCGATATTTTAAAGTAATGTAATGTAAATACTACTACTACTTTCCCTAATCCGCTCTCAATGGTGCATAGGGCATAGGGCACTGTGCAATTGCAGTGTATCGTGATCATTTTATTACATGAAAGCAAGATGATCAGTCTCTAGCTTCAGTACCAGTCCAAGGTATCACACATGAAATATTAATATGAAAGTCTCATGTAAATAAATATATACAATGTAAATACAAGAAATTTGCATTTTCGCTGTTTTACTGAATAAACGCTCCGAAAATGCGAACTGCCGAACGGCACGAACCTTGCGGAAAATATGCAAAGCTTACTTTGATGTGTGCAAAAATACCGACACCGGGGCCACAGTAGCAGCCCACCCCCCCCGCCAACCCCCGCTCCTAGAATTTCCATCATCTATGTACATTAGTCTATGGACAATTCGTGGCTCCCAATCATTTAATCTATGTCGTTGACGTAAGAAAGAGTCTTCCGATAAATATCCATGTGATAGAAAGAGACGGCTAAAGGTCTGAGCCCCAACGCTCAATTTACGTTTTCTATGGGTTTTCTATGGTGGTGGCCATCGTCGTTTGGAGGGGCCTTAAGAGCAAATCGTTTTATCCTTACTCCTTACCCAAACTGGCTGCAATCCTATGCCTACCTAGAATCTAGATTCTAAATCATGCTCATACCTTGTCTCTATATTCTTTGAAATTGCGCATTAAATGCCAATTTATTAGGGCGTTTAATAGCCTGTTAATTGGCGTTAAAAAAACACATAAAATTAACGTAAACTTTAGTTTTCACAAGTCAATTTATACAAGCAATCATATAATAATAATAATGCATGTATGTTCATTTATAAATGAGCATACTATCTGCATTTTTATTATTTAATATTCATATTTTTAGTGATCTTGTAGTCTGTGGTATTTAGTTGCACAATCAATTACTGCAAGACAAGAATCTAGGTATCTCCCTACAAAGTTATATCAGTTTACACATAATCCATCATTATAATTTAAGTATGTATTGGCTATAAAATATTTTTTATATCATGCATTAAATCCTGTTTTTAAACTGTAGGAGGCAAGAAAAAAAAATCCAACCGTCCATGCGCTTGGTAGCTGCAAGACGTGTTGTGATCTAGCATCCTTATTGTACAGCGTTCTTTAGGCGATTTCTCGCAAAAATAGCGCATTATAAATCATCCATCAATAAATAAAGTAATAAATAAATAAAGCAGTTGGCACAATGCACATATTATGCACAATCCACACCAATTGACACAAACACTATCAATCTATGCAGATTAATTTGTAGATCAACTAGTGCTCTCCCGATTTTTACCGATTTTTAAGTGTTTTCTCCCGATTTTGAATTTTTAGTTTAGGGAGCACTACAGATGATTTGTGATCTATGCTCTATGGTCAATTTCTATGCTTTTGTGTTGTCATTTTGTACTATTTTGTAATCTGTGGTTGTCATAAAACTGAAAACCTATTTTACGTTATTGTGTATAATCTTCAAATAAGTGGGCATATGCTAAATATATGATTTGATGCTAAACAAACGTTGTTTTCATTTAGCCTGTAAAGTTTTCAATTGAACTACAATGGCTTTTATCACCACACCTCTGCATCTTGTTGGAAATAATGTTCAAAATGTCATTTACGTTCCACAGGTAAATATTTTTTTTTTTATAAATATTATTCAGAATAATACATTGTCTTTTACAAGTGTATGTACTATTAAAATGAAAATTTTTAGGATCTGCTCGGAAGCTCATTTATGTCTATCGATAACCTATCACTTCAGCAGCCAATTTTGATAAGTTGTCCGCAGTTGAATCCTACTTCCAATGTGGAAAATATCAATCAAGACATCCGCGATGTGTCACAGTTCTCATTCAATGGTATCAATATTCAAAACACTGCTTACGATCAATTCAACTGTTTGAATTTACAAGATCCATCTCCAGATCTATCTTTAAAAATCAATAATGCGAATAGTTTTCCTGACCTTCCGCAATTGATATTCAATGATTCTTTTGAAACAAGTGAATCCTTTAAAGGAATACCGACCGCTGATCCAATAAATACAATTGAAGATTTTGATCTTGAATTTGCCGATGTAGCAATTAGCGATAAAAATATTTCCGAAGAAGGAAATGGCGAGAATCCTGAGAAACAGGGTAAAGTTTTGGATAAATATCGCAAACAAATAGTAAGTTCTGTTTTATTCATTTCCAAATAAAGCAATAATTTATTTTTGCTTTTTGACTCGAGAAATACTTACTTTACTGTATTTTTTCAGCCCACATCTTGTAAACATTGTGGAAAATCGTACCTTAGCCTGAATGTCCTAAAAAAACACATATTGAGGTACCATAAAAAATGAAAATTTTTCCTGCAATAAATGTACCAAAAGTTTTGATTCTACTGTAAGTATATGGGTCACAATGGTTTAACTCCAGTTATGTACGTTTTAAAAAAAACAGCATTTGATCAAATTTTCTTAATTCAAATGAAAACCATTCATTAACCTTTACCGGTCCGAGTGGATTTTTGCAGTCGGCCGTATAGGTCCACGCAAATTTTATACATAATTTTTTTTTTTCTAAGGTTTTTTTTATAAAATATGGAAAGAGTAACTATAGAAACTAGTGAAATTATCTAAATCTTACCCGAAAATGAATATTTGGTGTATTTTACAGCTGATGAAGTACACACTTTTTATACCTCAAGTATTTTCCTTTTCTGTGCACCCTGTGATCGACGTTGGTTTGACAGTATACTAGGGTGACAATAAATAAAGCACCAATGTAATAAATAATAAAAAAAAGTTAATGAACTACTTTTCAATTTTAATGGATCAAATATCGGTTCAATTTGTGTGCATATATGTTTTTAGTCTTTTAGTAGTTAAATCTTTAACTTGAAATAGAATCCCTAGGGTCGAATCATACTTCAAGTTAATTTGTTTCCTACTTTCTGGAACAGTTTTCTCTAAAGAATTTAAAGAAGCTAAAAATTTTATATAAGTATTACTATTTATTTATAGGAAAACCAACAGTCAAATAATCATTATAATAAAACATTAAAAGAAAACAGAGTAGACCAATTAGAGGTTTTCACAGGTAGTAACAAAAATAGGTAAAGAAGAAAGAAAAAATATTCTCATCGAGGGATTACTTCAAATAAATTATATGAACATAATAGTGAGGTAATAATTAGAAAAGAAAGAAGAAAAAAAAAGCTAACTCAACAAAATGTGATCAACAAAGTGTGATTTCACTCGGAAAGCAAACGCCGCACTCAGATAAATCTATATTCAATGTTTTAGATATTTTATTAAAGTTATTGGAGGCTCGCCATATGTACGAATTTTTTCTATAGTTAGTATGTACCAGAGGGGTATAAAGAAGGTATATAAAAAGTGCTTTAAAATATTGTTTTAGAAGCACTTTGTAGCTATTATTTTGAATTTTTTCTTCTTTTTCTTTCCACGATCGCTCCTATGGGAGCATATGGACATCACTAGATCCCTCCAGGAGACTCTATCACCAGCCAGCTCTCTTGCCTCTCACGTCAGGCCCGCATCCATCAGCTGCGCCAAGTATATCCGTAGGATTGTCATTTTAATTGCTTATATAAAAACATGGAGTTATTTTTCGAAATTGCTACTACGAAAATAGTAGGGAGCAAACAAAAAGAAATATTTTTCATAGTTATAAGAAACTGTTTTTGTTTTCTTTGACAAAAAAATCAATGTGCTGTTTTCAAAATTTATAATTATTTCAAAACATGGATTTCTAAGTATTTCCAATGTACCTTATGTGTTGTCGTAATGATGGGAATTTCCAACATTCCCGTATTTTATTATGCAAATGAAAAATAAAGCTTTTCGGTAATTGGTGTAATTAAGGTGCATCGCATTGACTCGAATAGTTCCCATAAAAACAAAACAAAGTATTTTAAAAATAAAACATTAATATATTATTTCAACATCTAACAATGTGAATTATAAAATATAAATTTACAGTGGGTTTTTACAACATTAATCGAGTTATCGCATTACAATGTATTTAGTCAAATGAGATATTTCACAACAGAAACATGACAATTAAATAACATTACACTGTATGTAAATTTAAATTTACCTACTATTATCCTAAATATTTATAGTCACACAGATTAGCGAAGATTCTTGACGTCCGCCTTGAATTCTTCTGTTTGAACAAACGACACAATCTTTCCGTTTTTTGGTTGGGTTTTGATCCCACGCTAGGCCCAATGCCGCATCTTCACGACTCCAGTTATTGGAGGTTGCTGGGTCCGTTCCCGAACTTTAGCGTTGGTTATGAAGTCAAACCCCTAATGCCTAGATTCCTTCTCAGATACTTATTCTCAAAACTCAACAAGCGAGCATACTGAGCTTTTGTGAGGTGCCAGGATTCGCATCTATAAAGGAGCACCGGCACAATGCAGGAATTAAGAAGTCGGCATTTTGTTATGACCAAGTATAAACTGGAATTCCACGCATCGTGTTGAAGGTTTTTCCAGATATTCCTAAACGGATTGCGAGTTCCTTGTGCGTGCTGCCCATCTTCAGTTATTAAAACACCCAAGTATCTGAAGCTGTCAACTTTTCCGATCCTCTGCTATTGTTGTAAAGGAGATAGTCGGGGTCAGGACATGACTTATTGCACATGAAACTGGGTCTTTTTGGTATTTATATTAAGACCCAGGCGCGCGGAGTTCTCTTGTAGCCTGTCGACAATACCCTAAACATTGCTGACTGTTTTCTCCAAAAGGACCGCATCATCAGCATATTCTAGGTCACACAGCCTCAGATTAGGGCTCATTGTTACACCTCGGTCAGGTGGTATTGACTTGCATAATATGAAGTCCATTAAGATGGTGAAAAGGAACGGTGCAAGGACGCAGCCTTGCATCACTCCAGTGGAGATCAATTACGTGAAGTTTTCCATTTAAGCGTTGTTTATCATTACTATTGGCAGCTTGCATGTTTTCAATTCTTAAGTCACTTTCACTGTCATAGTCTACAGCTGGATCACTATCACTAGAATATACAATTCTCCTCTTTTTGTTCACAGGGAAAATAATACTAATAAGGGTTAGTTGGTAGATATTGCTTAAAAGCAATAAGCCCGCCCTTGTACTCTTGGTATGTAATTGTACATGAAGTTTTAAATAAATAAATAAACATCACTATCGGTGTCACTATGAGAATTGCCGTGTTCACTTTCGTTGTTTGCCATTTTATCTAATCCAAATTAAATAATGATTGTATTTAAAAATATTGCAAATACGTTTTCACTTATAGGATTACGAAATACGTATAAAATTTAAAAAAATAAATAAATAGTAATTTTAAAAAATTAACGCATAGTCACCGTACCGACACTAATCCCTTTCCAACAGGTCAGGTAGACGGGTGAATACAAACTGACGGATCGCTGAAAATAATTAATATTTTCAAGTCGGGGGGAAAAACGCTATATTTTTTTAAGTGCTTATTTACTATGAATTTTACAGGAATTTTAATGTGTTAAATATTTATAACTAGTAATCAATTGTTCAGCTTTTCATGGCTAGTAATTTTTTTTTAAAAAAATGTGTTTAACATGCATTAAAATCGTTTAAAAGCGAACTCTAAATTTGTCGTGAAATACACGCCGCGGGACCATAAGGGTAAATGTCGTTGGGCGTGGAATACACGCCCGGGGACCGGTAAAGGTTAATATTATGAGCAAGCTTATTTATTTATGAAATGCTAGTTTATTTAAGCCAGGCTGCCTAGTGGTGCCTCCAGGTCCTAATAATATTGATTCAGGGCTTAATTTTTTATAGGAAAGCTTAATTCTTCATTCACAAGATCACTGGGGAATCCGGCTGCAAATGTCCTCTTTCTGGACACAACTCTTGCAACATAAAGTTTTCACGGAAAGCTGCTTTAAAGAACTCATCTTCAAAAATATCATATCACCTCTTCAGATACCAGTCCATGTAATGTATGTATAATATCTACTCCTCATAGTAATTCCAATCAATTCACCTCGGGCTTCAATTCTTACTATTTTTATATCGTACTGACTGATAGTAAATTACTTGTGTTCTATCTATAATATACATTTCAATGTTATTAGAAATACCATTAGTATTAGATAGAATGTTAAAGTAGGCCATTTGAAACAACTTTTACTATAACAACTTTTTTTCTGATGTATGCACAAATTCTTATATGTTTGTACATTAAGACCTGTCCTGCTACTATATGGGCAAAGCATTTTGCTTATGAAATATTTTTCTTAATAAAAACTTTAATTTTTAATTCAAATTAGGCATATTCAATGCTCATGAAGTATTGATTTAATTTTATTATATAATTTTAAAAATTAGAGTTTTATAACACAATATGTCTTATGTTTGCCTAAATGTCACACGTTTTTTCTTATATCGAGAAGACTAAAGTATTGAAGTTTTTTTTTGTATCAGTAAAAATTAACAATCTAATCTCATTACATAGCTTGGTTCATAAAGTTATTTTCCAAGGGAAAATTTCATGTGTTATATATTTTTTTCAGAATGCTGATATTAATCCAAAATCTAAAAAACTGAAACAATATGAAGATTATACTAAGCAGGTAACATATTATATTAGTAAAATGATTTATTTAAAAAAAAAATTGCTGGCATTTCGTAGAATAAAAAGAGTATAATAATAAAAAAAAATTGACAGTTATTTTTAGAAAACCCTTTTTGAAAGTGCTCCTGTGTATTTCTCGAATGCTGTAAACTTCTATTTTTTATAACTTAATATGTTGGCTTACATAATATATATTTTGTAGGATATTCCTTATACTTGTGCAATTTGCCGTAAGTCTTTCTATAAACCGAGTCAAATAATCCGACACCTTCGTGTACACACGGGAGAAAAGCCATACAAGGTTTGTGGGAGATTCTCCTTATTATATTTACATTTTCAAACAGTCATCCTATGTAACTATTTCTCAAATATTTTTCAATGTTTTTTCTTCCATTACAGTGTTTGATTTGTGGAAGTACTTTTACTCAAAAATATTCACTGGTTCTGCACTCCCGTATCCATACCAACTCCAAACCACATAAATGCCCACAATGCCCAGCTGCCTTCAGTCAGAAAAGTTAGTCGCTCATTCAAAATTTTTATTTATTAGTTTTCTGTCCATGTCAGACAAAAACACAATTTAGACATTTAGAGAATAAGTTTTAGATATACATTCTTTAATTATTATTAGGTGAATGATCCAACTCTGCCAAGACTTAATTCTTATTTTCCGTGGGCTTTCATGCATAAAATCATGGGTTTGATTCCTGGCGACATCAATGTGAAATTAATGTTTATTATTTTACACAATAATAGAATTGAAGACTTCAAATTCCGAGTTTTTTTCTTGGGACCAATGATAAGTGATATTTTTAACTTTATTTTTATATATATATATAGCTTTTTGTAATCTGTGTAAACTGTAGATGTTTTTTAAATAAAGTTTTACTAGGTTGTCGTGTAATTTTTTTACACCAGTATCACATTGCACATTTGGTCATTAAAAATTTGAATATGTTTTAGCCTCTAATTTTTAGTGTTCTGGATACATAACAACCCCCTCCATCACCAACATTCCGTTGGTCCACTCTTTACGGGACACCCTGTATATTATGATCTGTCTTTATTATGTTTATACTTAATAATCTCACCAGGCCAGGAGGCATGATAACAGGGGAAAATTACAAATATCCAGATGTGATCAAAATCACTTTTGATCTTTGTAATCTCACTGGGAATTTAACCCGTAGTCTGTCGTGAGTTTAGCGTCTTAACCATTATGCTACAAAGGCCGCTTACTGCTACCCATTTAAATCAATTATCTTTAACAATTTTGTTGAATATACCGCAGAGTTTGTGCGGACCAACTACTGCTTCATAAAATTATGACAGGATTAGTTGACTGTACAGAACTGCTTAATTCAATAACAATACATGTTCCAGTCAGGATTTGTAGACGGTACAATCTATTTCATGTACCAGTAAGCGAAACATCATATGCTAAAAATGCTTTTTTTCGTAGGCCTTTTTCAGTGTACAATACCAAATTTATAGACATAGATTATACAAATATTACTGTGTCTGATTTAAAATTTGCACTGAGAACGCATTATGTAACTTAATACACTATAACAATAAATATGTACATCTCTTTTCCCCTTCCTATCCTCACTTCATGCATCCTTGTCCTTATCCCGCCCCATTTGCAAAAACTGCTCATTATTAGTTTTTATTTTTTATTTGTTATATTTACTTTTTAGTATCTTGTTTGAAACATTTAAAATACACGTAAATAACACTTATATATGTATACACTTATATTATGTACTTATATACAGAAAAAATGTATTATATTCCTTACTAACTCTGTAAAATCTGTGGAAATCTGTAATTGGTTCTGAGTTTATATAATGTATCTTTTGTTTACCATAATCATCTATGTAGAACTGTTGATTTCCCAAATAAAATAAAATAAAATAAAACATTATGTTGAATAGTGACTGAATACATCGTTCATTTACATACATTGCATCTAACACTATTCTAATCTGTACAAATATTTCTTCACCAGGTAATCTTCAAACTCATATTTTCCATGTACATCACAAAGTTTCCAATAATCACATATTGAAGAATTGCCCTTACTGCAAAGGAATGTTTCGTACTAAAAGGTGTCTCGCATCCCACATTAACAATTTTCATTCGGTAAAGTAAATACTTGTGATAACCAATGTTATACCTACTGCACAATATTTTTTTCTTCATTTAATTTATTCAGCAACATTATTCGCTTCCAGGATATCACAAAAGACGGAAAGAAGAGAAAGTCAAATAAAAAGGCATCAAATATTTTAGAAACTGCTCTTGAAATTAGTAAAATACCAGCGGCAAAGGTAATTATGCTTTAAATTATTATTTTTTTAAATATACGTAATACAATTTTTTTTAAATCGACTCTAAATCTCAATTTCTACCTAAATTACATAAATATTGTACTAAATCTATCCTATAGTACAATGTATTTATGACATGTCATTATCGAAAGGGGAATTTATATATGGTTTTGATAATAATTGGTCCAAACTGGGGCTCTCCATACTGATGACAGAGATGTTAGGCTTTTGTCCAAATATGTATGTAATTACTGAAATTAATAAGCTGTTTTTGTTTTAGAAAACCAATAAGAACAATTTGCAAACTGTTTATAAAGATTCCGATAAAAGGTAAATATAACTTTTTTTTTAAAATTTCATAAAATAAGATTTTTATAATTTATTTAACCTTATTCTTGTTTTCATAATAATTTGTTATTGCTGAGCCTGCAAAATCCTACAAATGATGATTTAAACTTATGTGCATGTTTGGTCTATGCTTTTTGAATCCAAGGTGCCTTTGAAGCAAATTTAGTAATAATTTATATAAGATAATAGACTAACAAGTTGAAATATCGCTAAACTAGCTTTAGAAAAGTGTCAGGCTTAAAATAAAAAGATGCGTAACACTCAAAATCTTAACAAAAAAAAGAATTATCAGATTTTGCTGGCACAGTAACAAAGTGTTTTTTCACATTGACATGTCAATTAGGTTGCGATAAAGAGATTAACACCCGAAGCATCAGATCTAGAAACTGCAACGCAACTGCGAGACCTCAACCTAATTATATTTTTTTGTTTTTAGGAAAACTGAGCAACAAAATGCTGCAAATGGTGTTAAAACGCAACAAGTGGTTGATAAAAGATTAGATCCAATCAATTGTGTACCCCAATCATCTTCAAACAATATCAGGAACGTTAATCATCAGAGACCCCAACATTTATTATAGATCAACCCAATTATATAAAAAATGATATTGGTACGACCAACCTTCAAATAAACTCAAATTCAGTGGAACCTTTTAAATTCACCAATGGCAACATCACAACATGGAACAATCTAGTAGTACTTCAACTTATTCCAAATAATCAAATAGCAAACCAAATCAATTCTGGTATACTGGTGAATCCAACTACTCCCAAAAAGAATGAAACAGCAACTGAAAAAAGATACGATTTGAAAACCGTTAAACCTAAATACACAGAGGATCCAAACCAGGATAAGGAAAAAATGCCGCCAGAATTGTAAGTACACTTGATTTACTTTTTTAGCATAAAATGTCACTTCTCGGCAAGAAAAGTGTCATAATATAATGTAATAATTACTTTTTGACATAGGTTATTATTTATTCAAAAGCAAATGTTTCATTTGGTCTCCTTTAAAAAATCTATTTGTAAATAAATTTTCAATGACATAATTCATACAGTTTTTACATAAATAAAACGTTAAATTGTTCTGCACCTATTATTTATTTAATTTTTATAGAATAAATCAAGTAACCTTATAACAAAGTATTTTTATGTAATCATGTAATTCAACACATAAAATATTTTTAAAATCTGAAGCTCCCATTTTCTCAATACAGACGTTTTTGTGTTATGAGAATTCTTACCGGGAGGCGATATTATGAATATTTATGTATTGTGGTCAAGTACAACATTTATCATTGTACTTGTCTACAAGTTATTACGTTAAAGCTGTTTTAACATAATATTGTATTCATAGACATACCTTAATGTAAGGGAACAAATTCACTACAGGTTTTAAGAATATGAATGTATACTAAGCTTCTTTTTAATATTGTGGATATGTGTCACAAAATACCATAGAAAGTTTTAAAATGTGTTTGGTATAGTTTTGGTTTGTTGGATTTCTCGGTGTTTTTTTAAAATATATTTTTTACAAAATGTATTAATTTTCTAGTACACTCAAAGTGACTATTATACCAAATTACCATATTATTTTTATTTAATTATTTTTCTTATGTATTGAAATTGTTGTTTCTTTCCAGCAAAACCTTTACAAAAAACAACAGAATATTAAAATGCTATAAATGGCCCCGTCTCCAGTACAAGTGTGAGGAATGCCCGGGTAGCTTTTCTAAACCGTCCGACCTTTTGCGACACAAACGAATCCACACAGGAGAGAAACCATTTAAGTGCGAAGTTTGTGATTGCAGATTCTCACTCAAGTCTACTCTCAAGATGCACCTACAATCTCTGAAAAACAAAAATCATTTGGAACATAAGTAAGGTTTCTTTTGTAATTTATTATTGTCTTTGAAAAAACATTATTGTGGTAAATAAGTATTTGAAATTGAAAATGGAAGAGGAATGTGGGATATGTAATTATGTTCCTACTCTTTTTGTGATCAAGGCCCTAAAAAGTATCCTATTAATTAATTTTTCTGTTTTTGAAATTTCATACAAACCTTGAATCTGTGATCTTGAGTTAGTAGAGCCATGAACCACAACCCAACTTCTGTACTAACCTAGTTAATCTTGGTTTTAATTGTTGTTTTTTTCCAGGCTGCGAGCTTTCAAACAAAAATCAAAACCGGTCATCCCAAAAATGGAAAATACAGATTTAAAAAAATTACTGCCTTCACAAAAATGATCCTAAAAGAGTTTACTTGAGCTTTATACTTCTACTTTAGATAGGATACTCATTCCACAATTGTTAAATAATGTTCTATGATTTTCTTTCTATCAAAATAATATATATTTTGTCATTATATTTTTGTGGTGTTCATTTGTCAACTTAAGTATAAGCTGAAACATGATGCTTGTAACCTCTTTACACTGTCAAGCAGAGCCTAAACTGCAGAAAAGCAAAAACACTCTTGAATCAACTTGTCAAATGTTATTTTTATATAGTCACATGTAATTTACCCATGTCCCCCCACTAGTTCACGGTAATTTACCGATTACTCTTATATACGCTTCACAACTGCTATATATCTACATGTAGATACTTTGGTGCTTCTGTGCTGTTTATATCGAACATTTATTTATAAATGTCACAACTGTGATATATCTACATGTAGATACGATGGTGATCGCATTGCTGAAATGGTAATATATAATAACAACACATTTTGAAATTTAATAAAAAAACAAGTGTGTAACAAAACAAAATTCTGCCATACTACGAACAAAAGGGGTATCTACATTGCACGGTGGTTCCCCCGTAGGTCACAGCCCTCCAGTATTGATGTCCGAATTATGATGTGTCACTGCAGGTAATTAGTGACTAATAGCCAAATTAACTGAAAGTATAAAAACTATCTAGTATTCCTAAAGGGTTCATTTGTATTTCGGCATCGAAAGTGAGAGCATCCAAGGAAGTGCTAATTACTGTAATCAGTGCGCTTATTAGTCACCGTCGTAACTCTTCTATATTTCTAAGAATCAGTTTTTTTTTTGGGGTTTTTTGTGATGGAAATTCAAGTTGAAGGTATGTTTAATAATTTTTTTATACTTTCGAGCGTAAATAAATAGTTGTTTTTTAATATTGTCCTCGCTACATAACGAACAAATTTTGTTAAAATTTTATATTGTATTTTTGTTTCCATAAACTTTTAACTATTTTGCCTCACTCTGCCTCCAAAGTTATTTACTACATAACATTCATAAGAACATATTATTTATGATATATAAATTTTTATATCTACCTTAATCCGCCCCTGGGTTCTGTATGAGCCGTATACTCCGTACATTGCACAAGCATAAAAAAAATTGGAAAAATTAAGTGCCTGATTTATATGTAAATTTTTTTTTAGGATCTCTTTATAAGTGTTTATTTACGCGGATGCACTTGTTTGACATTTGGCTAGCTAAAAATGGAAGTAATGTGGAAAAAAACGTCATATTTTACTTGTGTTGGCTGAACAATTACCCGATGTCGAAAATATAGACACAAATAACTTGAAAAATCGTATTGATTACGTTTGCAAAATAATTATGAAGTATTGGAAACGAAGTAACCGTACAAAACCAAAAATGATTGGTAAATATTCTGATTAGTTTAATGTGACAGAAGAATGCAACCTTTTGGGATCCACGCAACGTACAAAGGGAGTCCAGGAGCAGCTACAAGAGATGCCCTTAATTTTAAGCCTTAGGAATTTGCCTCGTAAGAAGAAGTCTATATTGTCAAAAGAGGTATTGGAATAGAAGCCGCGAAAGGCCGAGAAAGACATGGCTTGACCAAGTACATCAAGTACTTGTAAGTGGTCATGTGAAAATTCGGAATAATCGGCGTGAGAAGATGTATTAATGTAGAGGAAGCAAAGGAAGTCTGTTAGGACACGAGTGGTATGGCGTTCTATCCTCTCTGCCTACCCCTACAGAGAAATGGCGTGATAATTATTTTTCTAAATATTGTTATTCTTCCTTAACCCATATTTTTTGTTGTAAGTAAGAACCGAATGCATTAATTTTATTTTCGTAATCCAGTACTTACCTACCTTTACGATGGGTTTGGTTGTGTGTAAGTAATAATCTGTGGTTGTGTGTATTCTATTCTATGGTTGGAATTTTTAGCGGCAACAAAAAACTGTCAAAAACTGCTGCCAAGTCGTGATTCGTGATGTTGTTTCGTTATTGTTTGTGCGTGGTATTCGAATAAAATCTTTAACTCGATAACCTAGATCAGACGTATTCTGTCACAACTTCTCTGTCTGCCGTTTTCTTGGTTAAACGCATTTTATTTGTGAATTGTGAAATTTTGACTGATCTCTATCGTACTCGAGTTATACCAATTTTGTCATTTAGTCAGTAGTGCGAGTATTTATTTTTATTCGCCATCTACTGCTATGGCTTTTGATTCAAACCTTCTTCCGGACCTTCTTCCTGTATATTATAGTCGCTTTTTCCCAATTAACATATTTTGCCGGTGGGTAAGTTGTGGAAATTCACCTCATCCTTTATCGCACAGAGAATTATCCTTCACTCTTGCAGAAGATGTTTATATCCGATATCTATCCATCTCAAATCAAAAGGATTTACAAGCGTTATTTCAGAAAAAATGCCCGTATAAAATAGATATAGGTGCCGTTTATAATTCCAAGTAAGTCAAATTGAATAAAGACATTTATATGATCGAATGTCATGTGATGCTAGGAATTTATTACTTTTTAACTTTCAAAACAGTTTCTACTACATAACAATCTGCAATTCTTATACAATAAATAATTCTTTAAATTCATAATAAATTTATACATATACTTACATATAAAAATACAGAATTGTACAAATTGAAATTTCCATGTCCCGACTTGCTTTTTTGTACATCCATGTTAGGTCGGGACATACAATCACAGATTATATTTTACAGAAGCATTCAATTAGTGTATCAAATCGATGCAGAAGAAGGATGTATTAATAACAATAATGTACGAAGATATTTTGTTTGATTAGTTTTGTTTTGTTCTCCAGGCCATCTATGAGTAAACAAGGATCCATAGTACTAGCAAGAGAACTGGTATTTGATATAGATCTGACAGACTACGATGATATCCGAACATGTTGTCAAGGAGCTGACGTATGCGACAAATGTTGGAAGTTTATGGTTGTAGCTTGCCAAATTCTGGAAGCTGCTCTTAAAGGTAAAAACATTTTGCTATATTTAGCCATAGAGTAACATCCTGTCCCCATATTGTCAGCTGTAAGGATAAGGAAATTAATAAGTGGTCTCCAAGTTGGCACTGTTTACTAATCTATTCATAAATTAATATAATTGTAGATGTATAAAATTAGATGAAGCGTTGGCATATTGTTTATTTCAGCAGCGCTTCCAGGTTTAAATACTGGGGGATGCAAGATTTGAATAAAATAAGCAGAGCAAAAATGAATTTACATTTTTCTTATATCTAGGTAGGTAGGTAGTTATCAGGAATTTTTTCTGATCTCCAGCATTTCATTTGAAAATAGAGCAAGCGTTGGATTTCCATCTGCCATATTGTTTATTTTAGTGGTGTATCCAGATTTAAATCTGGGAGAACAGGCTCTGGAGACCACCTAACCATAAATATTGCCATGTATTTTGGGTTACAGATGACTTTGGCTTCAGCAGTGTCCTGTGGGTGTACTCGGGGCGCAGGGGTGTGCACTGTTGGGTGTCGAGTTACGAGGCCCGCTCCCTTTCCTCAGCTGGGAGGGCGGCCCTGGGGGACTACCTGGCCCTCCTTTCGGGAGGAGACTCTCAAGCCAAGAAAGTTCACCTGAACTCTGATAACATCCACTCTAGCATCAAGTTAGTTTTATGCACAAAGCAATACTTTCTAATATTATTCATTGAGGCTGTTATAACTATGGGACGTGGACCTGACATGAAAAGACGCACTGGAGTTGGTAGCTGATCGCATCGCTTGAAGGCAGTTTGTAGTCGGTGGCAGGAGCAGATATAGAATGAATTAATGTTATAAAAACTGAAATTTACAAAATTCTTTGTTATTATTTTACACTTTCGGATCCGTGTAAAAAGTTCCTTTGGGAACAGTGATGTTATGAGGCGTTACTCTAGTGGATATATCAACTTTTTATGTGCAGAAAATGTTTTTTAAAATTTTATTATTGGATTATTTTATACTGATAAAAGATGGTTAGATAAATTGAATACAATGTAGATGGACATCTTAGCACCTTCATGAAAGTGTAAAGTAATATGTATTGATATTTTTTCATTTCAGACGTGCTCTCAAAGTAGTTACGGGAATGTTTGATGATATTTTAAATGATCAACAGTTCATTTCAACTCCAGAAGGTGTTGCTAAATTTCTCCACTTGTTGCCTGATGATAATCTCGCATCCCAAGTTCAGAAATCATTCCACGGACTACCTGCAGACTCCGGCGTGAGATGGAAGACTTTCCTGCAAGTCTACAGAACATTCTGGAATGAGGTAATTATGTGCTGTTTCACAATTTAATCATTTATGAACTTTATAGTAATATCATTGTACGGGAGTATTGAACCATTGGATTATTATATATTCTCAAAAATAGAATATACTAATAAATACTAATAAACTGCCTTATCTTAAGTTAAGGGGAATCGTCACAATAGATCTTCACAGGTCGCAGTGACATCAGGAGCTCAATGCCCTGACCCCTGCTTAGAATAGAAATAGCATAAATATGATTCACTTGAATCTGTCAGTGCTTTTATGTTGCTTAGCATAATAATTACAATAAAAAACCATCAGCAGACAATTTCTGAAGACCTTTACGTCATAAACGATAACTTGTAGAAGTTCTGATTCTAAGTCTACACTTAGAATCAGGCACCATTTTTTTCATATTCCACAAATGGTATGTTTTTTAGCACAATGGAAACCGGCGACTGAAACATCTCGTGGAAGAGATACAACTTCAGTGGTGCTACCCGCGGTTAGATATCAACGTGACCAAGGGATCCAACCACTTGTTGAAGGCCCCCTTCAGCATCCATCCCAAGACGGGGCGGGTGTGTGCGTGGTGTTCCGGGCCGCGGGGGCTGCTAGGCTGCGGCCCGCTCGAGTGCCCCACCTGGGGAGCCTGCTGGATGAAGGGGCTGATGACCACGCTGAGGGCAAGGGCCTGATGCAGGAGGCCGTCGCCGCCTTCCAGGACCATGTCTGGGCTCTAGAAAAAGAAGAGGCCAAAAGAAAAAGAACCTTGGGTCAGTATATCACATTTTTTTATGGAAAAAACTATAAACCCATCGGCATATCAGCCGCAAAAATATGGCGGCTACAAATTAATATTTACAAATCTAGAAATGATATATTTTTCAATACATTTTTCTTGATTATTTTTACCCAAATTTATTTACAATAAATTAATATACATATTAGGGTGCTTCTTATTTTTCGACTTTTGAAAAATTACTGCGTCAGCCCGCCATTCGCTTCTATCATCTAAAAAAACGAACCAATATTTTTTTTTTTTTTTTTAGATATGTTTTTTAGGGGTCGCTACCTCGTGTCAAAGTTTGAAAAAAATTATGATAATGTTAACTTGCAGCTCTATGTACATAAAAACAGTTATATTCATCATTTATACATGATTAAACATACTAATGCTACTCTTTGTCACAATAATCCGTACAAGGACACACGACATTTGTTTTCGACAACTGTTGTTTTGACATCAACGCTCAAAAGTGCAGGTACCGATCCATCAGAGTACAATATAAATTCATCCTCAATTCGTCGCCAGCGCGTATGAAGCAAAGGCAAAGGGTAGCGGAATCCTTAAAGAAAGAAATTTAACCCAAATACGCCTCTTGCTGTTCATTGGGATGGTAAACTGATCGAAGACATAACAGGACACAAAACAGTGGATCGCCTTCCCCATTTTAGTGTCAGGACAAGGTGTAGATCAACTTTTGGCAGTTCCAAAACTCAGTCATGGAACTGGGGATGCGTGTGCTTCAGCTGTTTATGACACTATTCTTTCTTGGAACTTGAGCGACAAAATAAAATGCTTTTGCTTCGACACCACTGCGGTCAACACTGGTTTAAGAGCAGGCTTGTATTCTATTAGAGCAAAAGATGGAAAAAGATGCTCTTTGGTTGGCCTGTCGTCACCATATAATGGAAATACAGCTGGAAGCAATCGTAGTTCAAGCACTAGGTCCATCAAGCGGACCGGAAATATTGATCTTCAAAAAATTTAAATCTGCTTGGCCTAACATTGACCAGAATAAGTTCAGTATAGTTTCTTCAGACTCTGACGCTTTAAGATGCGTAGAAAATATAGCAGGCAGCACAATTTCATTTGCTGAAGAACAGCTAAATGATTATCAGCCACGTGACGATTATAAGGAACTGTTGACACTTACAATAATATTTTTGGGAGGTATGCCTAATAAAGGGATATCATTCAGAGCTCCAGCAGGTCTTCATCGCGCACGATGGATGGCAAAAGCAATTTATTGCCTTAAGCTTTTTATGTTCAGAGACCAGTTTAAACTGACAAAAAAAGAACTTAAAGCCATTACTGAAATTTGCGTTTTCGTCGTTACGATTTATGTAAGATGCTGGTTCCAAGCTCCCGTGGCAACTTCAGCACCAAGGAATGACTTGTGACTGTTAAAAAATCTTAAGAAATTTGAATATATAAACAAAGCAATGTCCAAAAAAGCTCTAACGAAGTTCCTGGGGCATTTATGGTATCTGTCCGAAGAACTTGTTGCGCTTGCTTTTTTTGATGACGAAGTTTCTCTTGAAAGCAAACAAAAAATGGTGATTGCACTGAATGAGGAAGGTCCAGACTATAGCCCAAAGCGAATCACATTGGATCTAAGTCACATCGAAGAAAAAAATATTGAGGATTTCGTGACCAGCAACACCCTTGAGATTTTTCAGAATCCTGGGAATTTCGTCTGCATTTTTGCAAAAAGACCCTCGTCTTTGGGAAGAAGATAAAGACTACAAAGCTTCCAGAGAAATTGTACGCTCTATGAGAGTGGTGAACGACATTGCGGAACGCGGCGTAGCATTGATTGAAGAATTTAATAAACTAATTACCACAGACGAAGAACAAAAACAATCCTTCTTTTGGTTGTGAAAAAATTCAGGCAAAAGTACCCTGATACAAAGAAAACTACTTTATTAGCATAAGTAACAATTTTTTTTTATCCTAATAGTTATATAATTTATGTTTGCTTGTCTTTTTCAGAACTTAATTAAAGAATTTTCAGATATACATTTTTTTTATTTTTTCAATCGCTGGTAGCGACCTTTAAATATTACTTTAAAAATAAAATAAAAAAAATTTGTATTATTTTTTTGCGCCTTAGAAAAAGCACCCTAATACATATACATAATTGTGCAGGCTGGGCAACTTTTCTCTCTTGGAGCAAACTTTCATTTTATTTGCATTTCCTCAGAATATTTTTTTCTAAATAATTAATGAACGAATGGGTAAAATAATGTTTACATTACATTACAATTTATATTATTGTACCTTGGATTGGGATTAAAAATTCTGATTCAATACTTGTTTACTTTGTCTAGATATTTTATGTAAGTACTCAACCGTCCATATTTCACAATAAAATATATTTGCAATGAATCCCTACAAGGGGGGAGTGTTCAGTAATCCACTAATTGGCTTTGTTATTCATAACCTATTGTGAAAATAACCTCAGTCTTTAGAAAACTACAATGCACTTCAAATCCTTATGTACGTATTATTTTCTTTTAATATGAAAACCGTTTAAAATAGAATAAGGATAATATCAGCTTTAGTAATAATTTTTTAGGATATTGAAGTAAAACGGAAAATGATGTGTTTTTGTCTTGTGTTTTTCAAATAACATGGCGTTTTCACTAGATGTGTTTGAATTAATCAGTCATAATGGTGTTCTCATTAATATTAATAAACTTGAATCAATTTGTTTATCCAACAGTGCTAATTTTTTGGTGGATATCGTTTCTGGTACCGTCGTATCAAGAAGAATTATGTGGATCTTTCAATACCCGAACTATTTATTTACAACTGGGTGAAAATGGAAGCATTGAACATCGGAATCAAGTATTATTATATCTTTATTTTCCTTCTCATAAAATTTACCTACAAAATTATCAATACTTTGGTACTCGGACATATCCATTCCATGCTTGCCAACAAATATGGGGGATATAAGTTAAAACATAATGGATGTGTTTCTGTTACTGATTTCAATTTTCATATTATTTAAATCAATATCATATTATTTCCTATTCCAGCTGCCAGCTACTTTACATAGAGTAACAAAACTCGTACAACCCGAAAACTGGTGAATCTACATCATATTTGGAGTGGAATGTGTAATATTTATGACTTTGTAATCTGAGTTTGAAAATTTTTTTTCTTCTCATAAAAGCTTTCATTAGTACTGCAGATTGTAAAATTGCACAAATTCGTATCAAAATGCTGCTTTTGATTTTGTTTTATTTATGGATGCTATTAATTTGACTAAATGAATTGTATTTGATAAAAATTTTCTCGAAAAAACTATGGGTCAAATCAAAAAATTGTATTTTACAAAATTGACTCCAAATATGATGTAGATTCACTGGTTTCCCACTTGTACATCGAGTTTTGTTACATGGTGTATTATGTTGGTTTGGCTATACATATAAAATTGAATAAATCCCTGACTCGACAGCAAAAAGTTGACCTTTACCTACAAATAATATTGAATAAGTGTAACTTTTTCAGACATGGCTAAGTGAGAATGTGATACGCTGTAGTATGGAATTAGTGACATGTCCTTCTTGCCGCATACAGATTTCTTTGATTCAATTGGATTTGCCGCAAATATGTCCCAACTCTTCTTTATGTGAGTTGACCTGAATTCTATCCTACTTACTGTACTAAATAGGTTTTCAAAATGCATTTGATTACTCTCTGCTACACTTTTTAAATATAATTTATGAGGACAAATGTCAGTTTCCACAGGTACCTAAAATCAGTTAAATGTGGGTAGAACTAATAAAACAAAATTTACAGTGAAAACCAACAGTCTGTACTTGAACGTTTTAATTCATTAATGTTTATAGTCAGAATACATAATATTACAGTAGTTTATTTTTTTTACAATTTTCCATTCAACTTATGAATAAGTACATACCTATGCACTATATCGCTTAACATTGCTTTATTTATTTATTTAATTAAAGGAAACATTGGAGTTCTTATGAAATAATCAATATTTCATTTATGTAGTTAGGAATAAGTATGCCAGAAAGCTGGAAACAAGTTGTGCTGGAGTAGGATTCGAACCTAGAGATTCTAATGCGGAGTCCTCGACTCTACTCTAATATTATTGGTTGGTTGGAAGAAATTGCCAATAAGGCAATAAGCCCCCCGCCAATAAAAAATAAGACAATACGGATACACATCTGGTCGATATCTAAATTGTGTAAAAAATCATTGCTCTAATGTTAAATTCCAGGGAGAAAATTAAGAAATACGTTTGTATGGGAAAGCGGCCGCGAGTCACGCGGTGTTGGTATGCTCTTAAGCTTGAACTTTAATATCAATATTTTTGCAGATTTGCGACTTTTACGTTGTAAAGGTGATATTTCATAGTATGTTTGGTTCTAGTAAATACAACATCTCGGCAATGTCCATGCGGCGCCCTGACAGTGTGGGAACCCTCGGGGCATGGCCCCCCGTCACACCAGTGTACCCCCCTGGTGGGCACGAGTACCTTCACCAGCTCAACACGTTCACTCGGAATATCATTCCATCTCATCCCACAAAACTGGTCTGGGTCTTTCTACATGACCTTTATCTCCCAAAGTTAGTGCACTTTTTTCTAATTGAAAATAGTTGAAAAAAGACTTCAGTATTTTATGGGCAGAACAACAACCGGAGGTTTTTAATCTGACCATGTAAAAATGAATCAAACAAGACTGACTTGAAGTACCTTCGTATAATAAAATGATTCAAGATACATTGCACTTGGTGTACCAAATACAGTGCCCTATGCACCATTGGGTGTGGATAAGGGAATGTAGTAGTAGTAAATATGCTAAAACTGAATTTTTTATGTTAAGTTTTAATCAACTCAAAGGAGACACAAAAAAGTGTTAAGGTACCTACACTTTTTTTGGCCTTACCCAAAATGTACATAAGTTAAGATAATGGACCTGTGTAGAATAATTGCTTCCAGTATATAGATTTTTTCTTTAATTCCACAAATTGTAATATTATTAACCCAATTGGCAGGAAATCAAGAGTTTATTCAAAGTTCTGTTGGACGAAGGGGTTTTTTAAGTTCTCCAGATTTCCCATCACTGTACCCTCGAGATTATGGAATTGAACACATTTTATCATGCAGCAGTGAAGATTGTCAGATATCCCTCCTATTCACTGATTTTATTATTTCACCCACGTCGTTAATTGAGGTAATGTTTGTATAATATTAATGAATGTATTTATTCATTAACATGAGTTCATAGATATTTTTGGTCCATCTGTATGTTTACAGTATATATTTATAATTAAACAACATTTACAGTATTTTTTTGAAATGTAAAACTAATAATTTTCATTTTTTATAATATTATGTATATCAATATATATATCAATCTTGAGGCTTCTTTTCAATAGTCAGAAGTGACTGTGCTAAAAAGTACAAAACAAGTTGTGGTGGAATAGGATTTGAACCTAGTCCAGTTTGAGTTTTATCTCATAAAACTAAATTAATGGTTTATTAGTATTCAATGTAAAAGCTGGTGGCAATAAAAAAACAGTTTTTTTTTTAAACACAAAGTGTGTGTTGTATTATTGTACTATTTTTAATTGTAATTGATATTTTTATGTCTATAAACTTTTTACCTGTTTTTATATTTCAAAATATTGAAAAGAAATGATTTCAGGTTTTGAAAATTGATTGGTTTATTTCAGATTTACAATTCTGACAAACAAACCAATTCAACTAGTTTTCAGGATTAACTGCACGGCCTAAAGCTATACTATCATCTGGTCCAACTCTTACTATTAGGTTTTATGGGAAATGGTGGCACTTCCCTGGGATACAAAGCTTCCTATCAAGTTATTTCAGAACTCCACGGATTTAGATATTATTAATACAGGTCAGTTGATGGATATGTTCATCGCAAATAATGCTTATATGTAATTATTCTTCTTTACGGCTTCATTACAGTTTAATCATATTCATTTTAACCCATACCATTGTGAGATGTTCGTTCCATCCAATTTGAGACTTTTCTAGCATGTGACATGTAATACATCTCTCCTAGAAAGTTCAAAAGGATTTCATTATGTATAAAAGTACAATTTTTACAAAAATTCCGTAATTTTAATTAATTACTGAGAAATTATTGTAAATACACTTGTTGGGAGCAAAATTTTTTATTTATTTAATAAGATTTTTAAATTGAGCTTATTTCTCTCGCTATACATTATTCACTTTGTTTATGTACTTGTCAATCTCTCTGATTTACGCACCATGATATTAGTGTTATTTTTCAGATTGTGGAGGAGAGGTTGATACACTAGGAGGAGCAATATACATGACTGGTGTAAGAGGGTTCTACGACTGTGTGTGGATTATACAACCAATAGTGACCATATCTCACTTTAAAACTCACATTTATCTCAAAGTTATCGACTATCCAAAAGGTAGCTTCAAAGACAAACCTTATAAACCCCCTCAAATTATATACATAATTACTTTTGACTGTCTGGACCTACTGAGTTTTACCTATATTCTTTAGCATACTTTCTGAATCGTCTATCGTTTTTCAAAAAGGCTTTTCTGAATTTATTGATTTTGCTAATACATCTTTAATAAAGATATAATATGGTGGATGTGTAAATATATTTTCTGTGTTTCCGCAGGTAACTTATCACTGCGACACGGACTGACCTCAGAAGCTCGAATTATAGAATCATTTGCTGAACCCCAATCTAAGTACGATAGAACATGTCGCTCCTATAGCTGATGGATTCTACATTTCTTTTAGAGGAAACCTTCTACCAGATGGACGAACTGATAATAGCTTATTCGGCTTTTGCTTACATGGGTTATGTTAAAATATAATGAATCATTTATTTAAAAGAGACAAAGTATTGTTTTAGATTTACAAGTAAATACGATTATGTATCTTATATCCTTACGTGTTAATGTTTTAAAATGAGATATTTCCTGCTCTATTAGATAGTTAGTGACGTAATATAAATATTGTACATATTTATCTTATGCAAAATTTATTCTTTATAGTATTACAATATTGTTTCACAATTTAGAAAGTATAATAAAAAAAATTTTGTAAAACTTCTTGTATCTGTAGCAACGACACAGATCATCTTGCTCTCACGTCATAAACTACTTGCTTTTGATCATTTATTTATAGATCTTCATTAAATGTGGATCATTTTAAAAGAATTTGTAACTTAACCGTTTGAGTGCCAAGGTTTTTAACTCATATATACTTAAAAATGCCAAGAAAATCTTTGTTTTTTATTATTTTACCCTTGTCTTCAAAAATTTACTGTTTCTCTTTCAAAAATTGCCCAATTCTAATAATGTTTTCGGTGTTTCCTTTATAAAAACTTGTACTAGGGAAATAAAATACGAAGAAAATTATGGAAATATATATTGTGAACAAAAATTATAAAAAAACTGGAATCTAAAAGTAAAAAACGTTAACATGTGTTGCTTTCCCCGCACAGACTTTCTTCTGACATTTTGGGTCAAAATATTTCTTTTCCCAAATCCTTTTTAATATTGTAATTAGTAAATAATATTACTGTGTGCACTTTATTTGAAACATAGAAAGATAAAAAAAATAGCGATGCGTGCGAGCGACCTCCCCTGTAGCGTGCTAAACGGCAACTGATTTTTGGCACGCTGTCGCGCTCCTGGCAATTTTGCATAGAATGCGCAAGCGCGCGATCAAAGCGCGCGCCTCGGCACTCAAACGGTTAAATTAAGATTTCCAACAAAGTGTGTATGTATGTGAGGGTGTGTGTAAGGTTGAGAGAGAGGGAGTGGGTGTGTGGAATATATAAAAATAATTATTATCGTTGATCACTAATAATAAATTGTAGACAGTAATTTTTTTACTACTTATAATGATAATCCACGTCCACAGCCTTTGAATTGATTACTACACCACCAATTTTTCTTTTTTTAGTTTAAATTGATTTTCAGGTCCAATTCATAAGGAATGCACTTTACCATCTTCTAGTGAAATCACAGCTCGCATAATCACACCAGTCAACTAAAAATGTTTTATTTTTATAGATTGTTTGGAAGGAATTGATCTACTCTGTGGCAACAAACGATGTATCTCCATGCATCTCATATGTGATGCTATAGACAACTGTGGAGATGGTAGTGATGAAGGAGAGAATAGCAAATCAGGTACATTAGTTGATTATTTTACACGATAATATATGAGAACATGCGTACTTTAGGACTTCAATAATCGTCAGATCAAATTCTCATAAAAATTTGTGAAATATCTTATTATGGTGGTCTTCTGAAGGGTATAAATCTCATCCACCTTTTCCAATCCTGCGCACTCCTCGTCCATTCTCATGTACCATCAATTAACTTCGCAGTCCCTCCCCAACACCACATCTATTGTTAACACACTAAAAATGTTGTTTATTTCAGAGGGGTCTGACAGACCGTTAATTCAGTACTGGTGGGCCGGTGCGTGGGCGGGGCTGGGGGGCGCGGGGGACGCGGGGTGGTGCGCTGCTGTCACTGGGCGCCGCCGTGGTGGGGGCCGTGCTGCTGATCGGCACCGCCCTGTGCCGCGTTCTGCTCCGCGGGTCGGCCCCCCACACCGCACATGGACCCAGCCAGGACTATAGCCCATTTACTCAGTAAATTTGCTATACTTAACTAATACAGAAAAAGATAGAAAACATCGCAATAATTACAATGAAAATGATTGTTTTTAGCCATTGCTGAGCTTGATGATCGAGACGAGCCTCCGCTATATGAACCTCCACCAGAATACAATCAAGTTGTTAAACCACCCAGACCACGGAAGAAACATTCAACTCATAGGTGGGTACCACTTTCAACAAAAAGTCTTAGTGAATCCTGATACAGTAACAAAATCCTAGTACATAGTTTTGTAGATCCAGATACTTAATTTACTTCAACTTAGATCACTTTTCCCACCGCAAAAACAAAATCATAATAAGTCTACATGCATATTATATTTTTTCACTTTTACTTATTTTCAGATTAATTGAAAGAGATTCTTCTACTCTTGAACAGTGCGATGAATCATCCTTGCCAAGTAGCTCACTGGTAATTAAAACCAAACAAAATACTGTACAATTATGTTAATGTGCCATAACTTAAAGCCCCATGAGCGTGAATAAATAAATAAATAATTGCCATAAGCTATAAGCTCTTCGTTTCCAAACCTGTCCTATCGGACTTTTTTAATTATTAAAGTTTTTTCAGGCCTCAGAAAGGAAGAAGCAATTTGTAAATCTGCCCCCAGAAAGGTTTCCAGAAATCCGTAGTAATGCGATGTTCGAAATCCCAGATGCATCTCCCCCTGTCTCTCTAGAAACCACAGATTATAATGATCAAGATATAGGACTTTCTCTCACTCTGTCTGTTTCGTCGCATAAAGGTAAAAATAGTCCTAAATTTTATCATATCTATGATATTTAAAATTCAAAAATTATTCAAAGATGTGCAACATTTTGTTTTGGTTTCAGCAGAAAAACTCTTCAAAATCTCCAGTGCCTTTCTTCAATATCAAATAAAGAAATATCAGGTCTGATGTCACCTTCAAATATTAGTGCTATTTCCTTCGATACGCTATATTCTTCTAGTGGACTAGATTTTATGACCATGGACACCCCCAAAACTTACCAAGAGCCATTCTCAGGATAATATTTTGCAACTCCGTGCTGATTTTGCCAACAGAGCAATGCAAAGCTCAGATTTTGCTTCAAACGAACTCGTAAATAACGAGCGAAGTGCATAAACCCCTCAGTAAACTTACAAAACGTAGCCAACGCTCTTTAGATAATATAAGTATTGTCGATCACCCTAAAATACCACTAGAATTCCAAAATGAACCATCTAGATTTATAAATGACCCACCTAGTGAATGAATACAAAATTCAGAAATAACTATCGTAGCAGTATGCATTGCATTATGTAGGTAATAAAGCTTACCTCGGCATCAGGTATGCCTTCCACAATGTCAGATTGCTTTTTTGTGCTTTCCATAAATGATTTTGACATTTTCTTTACCTTATCCGAGTTTACGCTGATGACTTGTTAAATTAATGTAAGAATGGTGATATTATTAACTTACAAAAACTTGTAGAATGATTCAGTAATATGAACTTACCTATTGTAAATTTTATCTATTTTATTATGCATATAATGGACAACTTTCACAGTTCTTCATTCAGAAAAACATTATTAACCCTTTGACTGCGGGTCCCGAACATAGCCGGGACGCGGCGCGGTACCGCCAGTGCGGGTCCCGAACATAGCCGTTTTCAATATTTACTTGCTCTCTGTGACATCTGTACGCATTTATTCCAAACTTTTTTTGGTTCATTCGATAGATCCATCTTTCTGTACACAGGGGAATTTTTTTGGCTAAATAATGTTCTATTATAAACATGTCCTCCTGATCCCTTTTTCATCGATCGCGCGACATCAGTCTGAGATCGGTGCCGCGCGCGTTCGTTGCGTCGTCAGTGTTTATAGTACGTTCGTTCGGGTCTCAAGTGCGTGCATATTTATTTGAATGTCGATTCATTGCTAAAGTAAACATCGTTTTATTCTTCACCGCGATTGTAATTACTTTTTACTGTTATTGTTTCCTTTGTCATTTAAACCGACTGGGATTCATATTTCATCTGTTAAATTGGACTAAATATTTATTTGGTGCTATATATACAAGTATATACCTAGTACTTGTTCTGTTGAATTATATGAAGTGCGTATAAGGAACATTAATTTTTATTGACAGATTTATTTACGTTTTTCATAATGGCTCGTAGAAGTGATAATTTATTTGGGAAAGACGATGATATAATGAATTTTGTTATGAATAGTGATTCAGAGGATAGTCATGACAATAGCGATTCTGAAGAAGAATTACCATCTGAAAATGAGTCTGTTGAGCGGGAACCTAATATCGAAACTGATCCGACACCAAGTACGTCTGCAAGTGTACCGCGTCAACCCTCTCACGTACCACCCAACATGGGAATGTGGCCATTATGATCCTTTTATCCACCAATTCAATAATTCTGATTCAGGTGTAAAAAATTCATTTTGACCAAAATTGCAGTGAATCTGATATCTTTTTACCATTTTTTATCAGTCGGGGGGGGACTCGATGTGATGAAAAAAATTGTTTTTTGAAAACAAATAGATATCACAGTGATGTCATGAAGAGTGCCGATATTAGACCTCACTCTAGACTCCGAAACTGGAAAAATGTGACAGTCGATAAATTATATGTCTTTTTTGCACTGACAATGCTAATGGTAAGAAGTAAGAAGTTATCTGTCGCTGAATATTGGACAACGAACTCTGTTTATCGGTTCCATTTTTTTCGCAGATAATGTCTCGTGATACCTTATTTATTAATTAGCAGCATGTTGCATTTTTGTAACAATGCAGAAACAGATAAAAATGACAAGTTGTACAAAGTGAGAATGCTTATCAATCATGTAAAATCCGCATTTAAAGCTACATTTAAGCCATTTCAAAATTTATGTGTAGATGAAAGTTAATTTTATTCAAAGGCAGGCTTTTGCTTCAAGCAATATATTCCCTCAAAAAGAAACCGCGTTGGGATCAAAATGTTTTGTCTGTTGTGATGTTGAGAACAGGCTACATTTTAGATTTTATTATTTACGTGGGAAAAAAATACCGAAATTTCACGATGGATTTCGACGGTTGGAAAATCTGGTGCTGTTGTAACCACATTCATCGGGCAAATTGCACTGGAAGACCAAACAGCCCATCATCAAACCCAAGTGCATTTTAGATTATAATTTAAACATGGGTGCAGTTGATAAAACCGATATGCTGCTCAGCTCAGTTGGTTGTTTGAGAAAAACAACCAAATGGTACAAAAAATTAGTATACCATATGATTGACATGATTCTTTTAAATTCTCACTCAGTGTTTTTGACAGCAACAGGAAAAAAACCAAATCTAGCGGACTTTCAAACAGCAGTAGTCACACAAATACTGGCAAAATATAATACAGAAGGTCCAAAACCTGGCCGTCCGACAACCTCCACAAATAATCCTTTTCGTTTGACGTCAAGGTGTTTTGCAAAACCCATCCCCGAGACTGCGGCCAAAAAAAACCCATACCGGATATGTCACGTGTGCGCGCACACAAATCACAAATCACAAATCGCATACACAAATCAAACCAAAAAAAGTTCGCAAAGAGACAAGATTTATGTGTGCTAATTGTAATGTGTCATTATGTGTTTGGCCTTGTTTTGAAGACTATCATACCAAACATAGATATTAGTTTTTATCCCCAGAATCGACATTCATGAACCAATATTAGTTAGTGTGTAATAATTTATATAAGTACCTACTTATGCATTCATTAAGTAGGTAGTATTTTTAAATAAAATAAAACATTAATATAAAAAACATAATTTTGGCCGATTTACTATTTTGAGGTACTAAGTTTATTACAAAAAAATTATTATTTTAAAAAACTGAGTGAACGGACTATAAAATTATTTGCGTAGTATGGAGGCCTCGAAAAAAAATTGTTTTTATTTTTTTATTTCGATTGTGAGTGATAAAGTGTAAAACATAGTGTTTCCTAGTTTTGGTGGTGCCATCAGACATATATGAAAAAAAAATTAAGCTCCGTAAATAAAGGTAAGATTTTTTTTAATAAAAAAAAGGAATTCTGAAATTAATTCAGCACTGGCGAAGCGCCCGCGCGAAATATATTCAGCAGTCAAAGGGTTAATCATTCTAAAAATTGAAAATGATTCGCCTAGCCCTGAGGTTGGTGTTATTAATTGTAAATGATTCGCCTAGCCCTGAGGTTAGTGTTAAAATTAGTGACAGAGTTACTGTCGGGGCACGAGTTCGTGGCCTTCGGGGAAAGAAGTGCGTGCGGGGGATGCATCCCCCGCCACGTTCCTCTTCTACCCGCTCGCCCCTAGGTCATGGGGACATTTAGTGACGTATGTACTGCTGCCGATTGTTGACTTATTCGTATCGCTACTTTATTTTTGAAATGTCTGGAAAACGGGTATATATTCGCAGTCAAGCTCGTAACATTAAGTAACTAAAATGAACTTTTATCTTTCGTTTTGTTTATGTTTAAGTATTGATTGCATGTAAATTATTTTATGATTGTTTATTTATATTTTAAATTACGTTTAATATTCGTGTTTAATTTAATTGTTTTTTTTAGTTTTATGTTTTTTGTGTTTTATTATTTTGGTGTTTTTTGTGTTGCTAATTTGTAAATGGTATATTCAAACTGTTAAAATAAATAAAAACTATTAACAAATGAAATAATAAAATATTTTGAAATTTTTGTTTATATATATAAATTATTGAATGTAGTTATTCTATGTTAATTATTTTTAATAAAGAATTAAAATCATTTATACTTGAAAAAATAAACATTATATATAAATAATTAGCGAGTTATCTCCTTCTCTTGATAACGCATGTCTCGGGGTTCCGAAACACAGCATTTCTCTTTTTCAAGGGATGGTATACAATTGAAATTGGAATAAGAGGTTTTATTATTGCTAAAGGATTATAGTTCATAGTATTCTGTACATGTGGTCAGGTCTATTGTTCGTGTTAGGTTGAGAGACGAATAGATGGATAATTTACGAAGTTTTTTTATCATGGGTTAATGGTGTTATGGGTGCAATATCTCACTTATAACTAAAAAACGTCGTAAATTACCCACCCATTCATTCTCAACCATAAACAAACAATAGACCAGACCATGTGTACTGACATACTATACTCATCTAGCAAAAATATTACCAACTTCTTCTTTAAAGTAACACGCGTTGTTTAAATATTTTGATTGTACTTGTCGATTTATATCGATATCGATTTTCAAGATAGTGTAGCGGTACAGCACTAGCCGCATTCCTTTCGAGCACCAGGAACTCGTGCCCCGACAGTAGCTTGAACTTATTATTCTTTATAGTATTCTTTTTTTTAATTATGTATTTTAAAATTGCACAAGTATAAAAGAGCTGATCAAATTATTACTTTTGACATAAAGCTAACTTTTAAAAATAATCCTTGTACATTTAAATGTACTGTATTTTAAAAAATATATATATTTGTATATGTTCTTTACATTGTTTTGTAGGTGTGTATAATTTTTATTCAGTGGATTATTTTTACTGGTGTAATTTATTTCAAAGAACTTGTCTGTTGAGACCAGTTTGCGCTATAATTTCCCTGTCTAGTCAATGTACATTTGATTTTATTAAAATAAAATTATTACAAATTAACTACCTATCTTGTTATTTGTCCTCCTACTGTATACATATCGTCAGTACAACACCTAAATCACGAATCTGCATAAACATAGTTTCAAAATATTAAGGGTGTACCTCTGAGGCCAGCATTAGAAATTTTGGTGTTTTAAAAATGAGATATTGGATTTAAAGTCACAAAGCTTTCAAAAATGTTTATAATGAATCCACTGTTTTCTAAAGTAATTTTTTTCTGTAAACTTACTATTTAACTAAACAAAAAAAAATATATTTAATATTTTTTTACAAGTTATTGATGAAGATACGATTTTTTAAAGTTGCACATTTCAAATACTGCGCTTAATACCAACTATGTACTAACTGCGTCATTTTTGCAGGAGTGACGTCATAAAACGGGTTGTTTAAGGCCATGGTATTTCTCCAGCCAGTAACAAAACTGTCAAAAATCTATGCAAACTGACGCGGGAAGCACAGATAAAAATATACCGTCGACTCAACTGTCATATACTGTTAACAGCTGTTCTAGGTAGACTGATGGCGGGCCATCTTTTTTGCAATAGAAGCTTGTATGAGACCGCGAAACTCCGGAGGGTGATTGTTCATGGTATTCTGAGAAAAAAATCCTTATAAAGTTTTTTTGATCCGGGCATTTTTAATAATTAATTAAAAAAAAGTATTAATAAAAAGCGACTATGTAATACTGGCTTCTGTTTGAAATGCTAGCGGTGGCGGGGTGGCGGTGGGCGGGGAGGAGTGGGGGTCGCTCTCTGGTCACCGAACGCCTTGCCTTGTGTGGACATTCAAAATTCTAATTTCATATCTGAAATTGGTGCAGGTCACGTGGTGTTAGCCAGTTCAAAAAATGGACGGTATTACACGCGTGAATTTTTATTCATATTTTAATAATTTTTTTAAGAAATTAGAATTGAGTTTTTTTGAAAAACTTTATTAAGATTTTTTTCTAGGAGTGACGTCATTGTTTTAATTTTGAAATGAATGCTATTTTCAACATTTTTTATTAATTTTTGCGTGCGTTGTTTGGGATATTTCATCCCACTTCAAAATTTTTTTAATATTCGCGTCTACACGAAAGCATTTTTTAAATTCAATTCCGGTAGCAGGTGATTTCCTCATTGAAACAGGTTATTAAAATTTGGAAATTATTCCAAATTTCCTTTCAAAATAAGATACTGCATAGGTATTCCATGTTCAGTATTACTATAAAAAAATTACACAGTACAGAAATGAAACACCGTGTTGGTTCCAATAAAAAATTATTTAATAGTAATAAAGACTTTACATTACTGTAGATCATACAAAAACTATAATTATATATGGTGCATGAAAACCCACACTTAAAACTAAAAACAATATTTCAACACAAATAACACAACATATAAACTCTAATTACATCTGCTTGTGTAGGGGTTTCGAAATGTGATGTCGGTTGAGGCCACATTATATTTTTAAGTTCCCCATAAAAGATTAGCATTATTGACAAAATTAAGAAAGGTCCTTTAAGAAAAAATGAGAAAGCAGCTAAAATAATCATGACGAGGTGCCCGGGTGTTGAAACGATAAAGCGAAAAGTGTTCAGGCAGAGTGGATGGGGTTTTTATCCCCTCACCTTTCGGTGAAAAGGCGGGGTGGTTGTTTTAAAAATTACTATAAAATTCTGACAAAACGTTTGTTGTTCTGTGTTTTTGTTTAATTTAAAAAAGTCCTAAAAACCCCAAAGTGTATAAAAAAGCTTTTTTTCCCTTTTTTTACTTTTTTGCATTAATGGGGTTTTTTTTAAAACCCAAGTGGGTGTATCTTTTTCATTTTTTTAAAAGAGGGAAAAAGTACAGTCTTACTTTACTGCCAGCCAAGGAAAGGGTTTCAGGTAAAATTGTTAAAAAAAATTTTGCCCCGTGCCAAATTTTGGCAATATAAAAAATTTTTTTAAAGAAAAAGTGTAAAATTGAAGATTTTGAAATAAATATTTTTTAAATACAAAAGCGAACGGTGAACCTTTAAAATT